>WUAM01000415.1:331539-376242 GCA_024336885.1 Actenoides hombroni | reverse complement strand
AAATTTCTGGATCCTGGATAAAAAAAAGAACCATACCATAATTGATGGTACCCAAGATGGAAAACAAATGAACCATATCATAATTAATGGTAGCCAAGATGGATGTATTTTTTTATATGATGTACAGGAACACTTAAGTAGCTATGAATGGTACCCATGAATGGTACCCATGAGCGGTATCCATAGTGCTGTATCCTCTAGTAACCTTTAGCTGTCCTCTTGGAAAGGGTGAAAACAGAGCTTTGCATAAACCTTGATACTCTCCAAAATTTAGGTGCCATTTTTTAGGTTGTAGGAAGGCAAATCCTGCTCTCGGCACTGAGACCTTTCCGGTGACGAGCTATGGACGTTACTTCTATAGAAATTCTTCAAGAGGGCAAGTTGTTCTATTAAAAAGAAATCTAGAAAAGTACAGCCAAAGTAGTCCTTTCACTCTTTGTTGTTGGTTTTTGTTTTTTTTTTTTATCCAGCATTTCATTCATCCAAGATGTGAGACACTGACTTTCAGTTTTCCCTCTGCCTTTAGGGATTTAAAGCTTCATTTTCGATGCTCTCTACTCAAGTGGATACCACAACACTGGCCTACAACAGATTCTGCAGAAGGAAAACACTCTCCTTCCCCTTCATATTGCACTGTGAATTGAAATAGAAATAGTATACATACTAACCACTAATTCAGCCATACAGTTATTGATTACAGCTACAACTGATGTAGTAACCTCACTTGTAATTATACTCCACTAGTACACCAATAAGACTATGCAAATATGGGACAAATCACTTGCATCAGAGGATTTTTACCCCTTAGAAAATAAGCAATTGAAACCTGATTGAAATGAACAAAACACAAAGAAAACTACTTTTTTTTTCTTTTTCCTTGATGCTCTGTGTTTTGTTTAGCACATACAAGCAACTTCTGATGCTTTTTCCAAAATCACAACTTATAATAGGTACCTCAAGAAAAATAAGAAGAGCTTTGAATGACTTTTTCAGATTTATTTGTTTAGGGTGTTTGCATGAAGGGTGGCCTTGCAAGAAAGTGAAACAGCTGTTAAGAGAAAAATGACCAAAGTATTGTGGCTTCTAAATTATTTGATATATGCACTCAGACTCAACAACTTCATTTCAGGGATTATCTCCTTTTATTTTCTTTCCCTTTTCTTCCAGTTACAGTGTCTACATTTAGATATGGCAAAGTTTAATTTTCAACCCCTTCTGCATCTCCCCTACAGTTGTGATTTACACAACCTTGACATAATTTTGGGGGTTTTTTTGTTTACAATCCCTTTTCTTCATTCTAATCCCATCTAGCTAACTGATGTGGTTCTGTCAAAATATTTGGAAATCACAGTTTCCAAAATTTTGTTTTTGTTTAAGAGCATTTATTCCTTTATTTTTATTGGTAATGAAATAATTTTAAATACAACATGGAAAGCTTTTACATACCTGAGAAATTTTGGCAATACAAGCAAACCAAGCCAAACCAAACCTGGTTCTGAAGTAATTTTTTGCAATTACGTGCAAACAGGTAATTTAAATGATGTTATTTATTCCTAAAATGAGATTTGTTTTAAAAGAAATAAACATACATTTTAACTCTGCGTGTCAGTAAAATAGTACAGGCAATGTTTGTCCAAAAAGTAAAATGATTGATGGTAACTTGTTGGTAAAAAAAAAAGAAATGTAGTTTGCATTTCAAAGATTTTTCTTTTAAATGTAGGGTTTTGGTTTTTTTTAAATTCCCAGCTGTAGTATGTATGAGGACTGATATGTCCATGCAAAGTCTTGATAAGTGCATGGGCTACATGTGACTGTAGAAATCAAGTGCTGAGTAAATAGGTGCAGCACCACACTTCTGACAATTTATTTTTAAAATACTCAAAGGTACAAATTTCAAATGTGTACTTGCTCAGTTTACAGTTTAGTCCCCAGAAAGATTAATATATTGTGTTATTAACTTCATGTTTTGAGATTTAAGAAAAAAACCCAAACAAACAACTAAGGAAACTGGGAAAAACTATGTGATTCTAATACAGGGAAAGAGAAATGAAAATATTCAAATACTTCAGTATAGTACATGAATTTATGTATTTCTCCAAAATAAGACTCATTTTTGGTATATCTGGTTGGGTTTTTTTTTTAACTTTAGCTTTCTAAAAATTTGTATGTCTGAAGTTGCAAGGCTGTACAGTAAGAGACAACAATAAGGGACTGGAAAGTCCAAATAAAAGAAAACAAGATATGGGGTTTCTAACCTTAAAGTTGCTGTATCCTCATTCAGACAAATAATTTGCATCTGACAGTCATGCAGTGATCAAAAAAATTGGTGGTCATATGTTAGCTAAAGGATTATTAATATTTCCATTAAGAAACTCATTAATTGGCCCAGAAGAATTGGAGGACAGTATGAACACCAAAGCTACAGCTGAAGTGCCTTGTTACGAACAATTGTTAGTAAAGTTATGTACTACACTTGGACAGATATACTGGTTTTGTGAAATATTTACATGCAATTTTAATGTATTGCATAGGGTAGTACAGAGGTATGTTTGGAAAAGTGCCCTCAGGATACTAATGAACTCTTATGATACTAATATATAAGGAGAATTTACTTATCTATTTTCAGCTAACAAACATTGCACTCTTTATGATTTCAGATGATGCACTCCACAGATTTTTATACTATATGAAGAGTTACAAAACAGCAGCAGGTAATCAAAGAGAGGTATTAACTATCTATGAGTAACAGCACTTATACTGACTGTAGAAGCTATTAAATTGCAGACAATCATAATTTCATCAGCAAAAAACAGGTCTATATGGAGAAAGGACAGTTTTCATTGCTAGTCTTCTATTTTATTGCTCCAGAGCCATTTTACTGCAACTCCCTCTTCTTCTAGTGAGTGCTGCACTCTTTAAGAGCCCTATAGGTCAAACTCAAACTATGTGTTTCATAACAAGATCAACTTTCTCAAAATTTTTGCTACAGTCTAAAGAGATGCACTAAGTCTTCATCTTTGATAAAATATAACTGATCTCATTGTTTAAAAAATTAGCATATCTGAGAACAACATTGACCTATTTCTGACAGATACTGATATAAATTTCCCAGTCATTTTAATACTAATATTGCTAAAGAAGTTAAAGATGGGAAAAAAAAAAGAATGTAGTTCATCCAATCCATCTGATCATACAAGTAAAAGTATTCCTTTAAGTATTTGCTAGTATCTTTTTCCTTTCTGCATTTGCTTTCTATATTTACATTATTTTTTTCCAAAACTATTATTAAAAAAAGAAAATATATGCTTTAAATTTTATTTCTTTAATCCTTCAGACTGATTCCTTATATATTTACTCATGCACATTGCTGGCTGCAGAGGAGCTCTGTGCAATATAGTCATCATAAACAGCCATACTGGAAGAAATGGACAACATTTTTCCGTGTTGTAGCTGTAGTTAACATATACACATACGTATATCAGAATGTAAGGATGTATGTCTAAACCCAAGCAAAGATTTACCGAAGATGCTAAGGCAGCTGGAGAGTCATAAACACTCTTCCTTTCAAAAGCAGTAGAGAACAGGACATTCACATGCTGCCTCTGGGGAAGCAAGTGCTGCATGTGCCTGCAGATGGCCTGCATCCAAGGCACAGCTTGAGCCAGCTTTGTCTATAACCATATACACACAGGGTGTATCTATGCATTCCTAGGTGTATGAAAATCTAGGCTCACATATCTATTTGAGCTTCCCTTAAACAGACATATCACTGGGCAGGTGCTTCTGCACCCAAATACATGAGATAATTAATCTAGCACAAACCATTCTCTTCCTAGGTATAACTGAAATTCAGAGTTGAAAATGCACTGAACATAATGAGGGGAAAAAAAGATTATAGGCTTGTAAAACTACTTTTCAGGCTTTTTATTGTACCGAACACAAATCCTCTTTTTCAATTATCTTGAGTAAGCATTAAGTGTATGGATAGAGGCAACTGCCTAAAAGGCCCATCAGCCAGAAAATGAAACACAACCATGCTCAGTAATATTTGTCTTTGATTTTAAGTGCAGTTGCTAAATATGTATCTCTGCAACTTCAGGCATAAGTATTTTTTACAAGCTGACAATGTCACAAATGTACTGAAGAGAAGAACACAGATGAACTCTGATGAAAGCTTTCTGCAACAGGAAATATTTTTTAAATGCATGCTATTAAAATTCTAGTAAAACTAAAATACTATTTTGGAACAATCCATAAAAGTTTTCAATTAACATAAAATGGTTCCTAAACTGTGCATTTTACTATATTAATAAAGCCAATGTTTTAGCTACAGTGAAAATTCCTAATAAATAAAGATTATACACAAAACAGAAGTAGTCTGTTAGCTGTACACAAAACCTATTGATATAAAGAGCACTCTGTTTATCCACTATAACAAAAAGTCACTAATCTGAATTTACCAGAAGGCTAGACTTAAAAACACATGGATAAGACAGGTATGCTGGAGGCAAGGCTGGTGTGATAATGTTAAGTGCCGTGGCATCTTATTAACTAGAGCCTTTCCTGAAACCAGAGCTCAAGGCTTCTGTAATTGCCTGGCACAGCTGAAGTCTCTGCAACTACCAGTCTGCAAGAAATAGCAGCCTGCTCTGAGCTTTTCTCATTACCACTGAGTTTATACGTGTCTGGCTCCCCAGGAGCTCACCAGTCATGATAAAACTTGCAGTCCAAAATTAACTTTTTAGTACCTCAGTGGACTAAGAAACTTTAAGCGAACAAGAAAAAACAAGCCTTCCACCTGAGCTAAATTCACACAGTAACCAAACTCTCAACAACTCTGTCTTTAAAAACAATTCTCTAAGTTTGTATGAGTTTGTACAAAAAAAAAAAGTTTATAACTCACCTTTTCAACCTGTCATAAAAAAGGATAACATGGGTGGAGATACAGTAACATAATGTTTAGTAAGTAAATGCCTATAGATTTTTCTTGTAGCAACCAAGACAGTTCTTCATCTCATAAATAACCAAGTGACAAGTTGTGACAGATTCAAGTGACAGTAGACGAGTATTTTTGGTAACAGGCTCCTGAACAATCACACTGTTTAATTATCAAATGGTACATTGTATGATGCAGACAAATCTTGTCTCCATGGAGAGAGAATACTCTATATATTTTTAATGCAGTATCTCATGAATATAACTGTATATGCTATGAATATTTAAGGACCATGTGAAGGCTGGGTGATCAGTTGAGAGATGCCCTTCACTTGGATCTCTATATAACAAACATAAATATTTATTAGGTTGTAGCTGTATTAACATCATGTATAACACTAAAAGATGTACAGCTGCATCAGCATTTTCTTTTTTACTCTGTCTAGCGTAGAAAATAATATAGAAATTAAAACTTGATAACTAATGTCAAGGAGATACTTATTTTTGCCAAGCATGAAGAGGATGACAGAAGGTTTATTCTCCACAAAATCTTTCTGCAGCATTAGCGTTTTATGTAGTTTATGAGTAAACTTGAGTCCACTGAATAACTATGATTATTACAATCAAATCAAAACAAATCAAGAAGATGATATGTCTGCCTTAGAGTACACTGTCAATTTGTGACAAATTCATAGCAGTTATGAGTCTGAAAGCAGTACTTGCATTTATTGATGCTTTGCTCTCAAGACAGTTCCTTTGGTATCTTGAGGCAAGCCTTATTTATTCAGACTATCACCTGTAAGACCCAAACTACAGTTTGTGCAGGTAAGCAAAAAACTCTAGAACTGCAGGTTCCTAGATACTGAAGGTTTAATGCTGACTGTGGCTTTTGCTCTTAGAAAAACATGTAAAAGTTGCCACTACTTTAATTCTGCATTTATGTTGCTGGATTTTTTTCACAATAAAACCAGAACAAATTCTCCAAGGTTTGAATAACTAACAGAAAAAATCCACTCTACCTTCATGAGACCATTATTCACATAATTCTTCTAAAGCTCAGTAGAGTCTTCCAGATAATATAAACACTATCCTGTTTATTTCTACGATAGTAAAAATAAAACTTGATTTTTCAAGTCACAGCAGATGTAAGTTGAATATAGCTTAGATCTTTTTCTAAGTGCCTTAGGCATAAATAGGTAATCAATCATATTTAATCAATATGTTGTTCAGGCAAGCATATTCCCACGTCTAAAATTCCAGCTTTATTCAAATTCTGTTTAGTCTCAGTACATTCTTCATTGATTTTTTTTCATCCACAGGGGTCACAGAAATAGAAATGTGGTACATCTTAAAATATGGAAATACCAATTCAGAGAATTAAAAAAAAAAAAAAAAAAAAAAAAAGAAAAAAAAAGAAAAAGAAAAGTGTCCCTTTCCACTATCATTATATCCAATATATTTCACTATTTTAAGGTTTGGAACAAGTCTCCTTAGTTGTCTGGGCCTCAGTCTCACTGAGAATTGTCTGTAGGGATTATAGGAATGAACTTTGAAAATAGCAGAATAAAGTACCAGTTTCTCACTTTTAACATATTCATTCATGAAGAGGAACTGCAGGTCTTCATAGTTTCAATCCATATTCAGAAGAGGTAGATAGAATGCATTTAAAAGCTAATATCCAATATACAAGTTCCAGCATAAAATATTAACCATTGCCTCTGCAACCATAATTTTGGGGATTGCAGTCACATGTAAAGGTTGATTCTTCTTTTTAAAAGGTTAAAGTGTGACAAAATGCCTCTTATTGTCAATCTTTTCATTGTCTAGGTTGGCACTGAATAAACGTGAGCATAGTTGTTTCAGTTTGTTTTGAAAACTATTGAAAAGTGTAAATAACCATTGAGCTTAGAATAAACTGTTGCATATGGCATTTGCTTTCATTTCAAATGGCTTGAAATGAGAGGAAGAACAGCATGACATTATAAACACAATCTACCTTATTGTGTGCTTCTTATCCAGTGACTTAATAAAAGCATTGCTCTTCACTTATTCTGGAAGATAACCAAAAGCTGTGTTTGGCTGGTTTGCTCAGTGAAATGAGAGGCAAGAAAGAGTATTTGCATTTAAAATTGCTCTTTAACCTGGCTGTCCTAGACCTAGGAGCTGTATCAGCTTCTCAGGGTCTTGACAGACTGGCCTATTTCTTGCAAACAAATTATATATTTCTCTGTAAATACAAGAAGCTCATCTAAGTATTCATATTAAGATGAGTGACTTCCTGTGAAAAACTCTCCTTTCTTATCCAGGAGTAAAAATGCAACTGCAAGTAAAATATAAAAGCAATGTGTATTTTAGTCCCAAATTACTATGTTTTGATAATTCTTTGCATCTAGAGTAAGGGAACAAGCACTAAGTCACTTCTAGACTTGCATTAGACCTCTTAGCAAGGCTTACCATAGGTCTTAAAAAGAGTAAAGAAAAATATCACTGCACAGCTCATTACTGGCTTCTGATTCAGAAGGCAAAAATACAGCTCCAAAGTCAAATGCCTTCCAAAACAGGATCTGAAAGCTATACTGTTTCTGGCTTATATTTGGGTTAAGCAACCTTCAAATATTTAGCTTTAAACTTGAGTGAAAAAGTCTGGATGCTTGGATTAAAAGACATTGTTCTCAACATTGGCTTTATTGCTTCAGTAGGATATTCGTTCCAGCAGAAGATCTACCTGAAGCATTTCTCACTCTTTATTTCTGTATAAATCATGAACCTCACTCAGTCATGTCTATTGCCTGTTTCGTAACTTTCCAACAAGACCTTAGCTTTTAGAGTTGTTGATTCTTGTTGAGAAAAGACCCCAGAAGTCTCCTGTCTGTAAAGATGATACCAGTGTTAATTTTCCTTCCTGTGTTTTGAGTAGATGATAAATGTAAATGTAAATGTCCAACCAAACAAATCTTAACCTTTGTAAGGAAAAAATGGCACAAAATCAATCTTAGAATTGTCGTTGTCAATAAAGGTGATGATGCAGGACTGAAACAACATTTGAACTAATTTTCATTTACCGTCTCCTATCTTTGCACTGATACAGAAACAGTACAAGATTTGTAGATGGGATATCAGCTGCCTAACAACAAAATGAATACCTCAGACCACAACTGTGCAAGGTGTAAGTTTAAAAAAGGCAATTAAAATGCAATCCCAGTAACCTTCTCTTTACTCAAAACATGTCTGCCCAATGCAATGTTTAATATGAACGTAATTTACAAAATTAATTTGATAAATCCTGAACAACCACCTTGTCATTAGTTCTAACTGAAGAGCCTGCTGGCACTGCTGCCCTCCCTACCATCCACTGCAGGCTCTTCAGCATCCTGGGAGTAACCAAACAGCTCAGTGGTAAATCAGTGCTTCTGAAAAGTTCCAGAGTCATTGCTGCCAACTGGTCATGGAATGTACTGCTACACTTGGAAAGAAGAATTAAGCAGTAATTCAAAATAATTTGTGCACTGAATTGCAGAAGGAGTAGGAAGGAGTACGATTTATAATGCTTTTAATGGGGAAGCAAGCTCTGTGGTTTTCAGTAAAAAAACACCACAACAGAACCTTAGGGCCAGAAGGCTGTTTTTTAATAGTCTTGAATCCTTTTCAGCAGCTAGGGACATCTTCAATATGGCAGTGTTTGTGAATTAGAGGTGTAAAATTATATCTCAGAAAGTAATGACAAAGGGCTAAGTTCAGCTTTGTGGAAGATTTTTCCTGAACAAAAATTCACAATGACCAGGTCAAGCTTCTGCTCTGAACTGCACTCTGGTGAACCTCTCCTTCAGCAGAAGAGAAGCACACTGAACTAAGGTTGTTGACTTTGAACAGCACTCTTACCAGGCTACAAACCCAGGACCATCTCTCTGATCCCAGAAGGTGCAGAGTGGCTGTTAGTTAAGCTCTCCATCCAATTTCACACAATGACCTATTTCAAAAGTGAGGAAGGGTCATGTAATAACTATGTCTTTCCTTTTGCATATCTTCTAATGTCTGTACCTCCTCCTCCTGTGGTAGTCTTCTGAAGTTCCTTTGAGATACTATCTATGTTGCACCCATTAAGTTACATATCTATTTCAAAAACAAGCAAAGAAAAAGGGGTGAGGTCTGTCACTCCCCCATCCCTCTCTAGCCCTCTTCCTTTCTGAAAGTTGTTCCAAGTTATTTTCGCTTTGGTTAGACTTGACATTCAAAATGTTGAATGTGAATATATTCACCACAATGACAAGACTTCTCTTTTCTTGAGAAACCTTTAGACATTTGCTTTTATGGACTCTAACAATGGCCATCAGGAAACTTAAAAATATTTAGATATTGGACAATTACAAAGGAGTGATCCAAAATTTTAAGTCCTTATCCAAACTGATCTGAACAGTTAGATATCTGTTTCAAGGTCAAACACTCAATACAATCTCTGATTAGTAGTGCTGAGCAAATATCTAAAGATTTTTTTTTGGGAAATGCCATGTAAACATTTTAAAAAAAATCTGCCGCAGCCATTCTATTCTATTTCTTGAGTGCACTTTAAGCTCAGCATTCAAATGACTATATTCCATCAGAGCACAGAAAAATCAAGAATATGGATGCTCACAATTAATGGCACTGCATTCATGTGCACAACTAATCAAACCAATGGTGCACGCACATAGTAAGCAAAAATTGGAGTGAAATACTGTGTCAAAAATGAAAAATATAAACACATAAAGAAATTATAATATGCTTGTGGGTTGCCTACAAGCCGAAAATGAGAGAGCAAATTGGATAAATTATTCATTATAGATTAGTTTTTCATCTCTAGGATTCATTGTAAAAGAACAACAATTACACATGACATTTGTTGCTGGTCAACAAATAGCTTCACTTGCTTTTAGCATCTAGTCAGATATGTGATGTAGGGATTTATTTGGAAAGAAAAAATGTGTTGATTATTTCCTGCAAAGTTAAAAATGTTTTCCTCTAAAAGATCACTTATAAATTCATATATAGATATATGACAGTGAACTTTTCCTTCTATTTGCATACCAAGAGTTTTAATTATTACCTCGGTGTATAAGATACCAATATGACTTAGAATGCACTTACAAGTTTTTTCAAAATAGCAAGAGAAAACCTTTGCAAAGGGTGGATGACAGCAAGTCAGAGGAAGCCCATCTATTCCCAGCTGTGGAATATAGATATTGAAAGGACACAGAAGATGCTAGGAAACATCTGAATTCATCCTATAAGACAATATGTTTCTTGCTGCTAAGTGAGCAAAAAGGAAACACAAACACACTTGTTTTTTAGTGGAGTAATCTATTAGAAACTAAAATGATTCCTTTAATTGTGTGTATCTTTTGGGCTTCTGAGAGTGTAAGCATTTCACAACAATGTAGAACTGGCCGAATGCTTTCTAACCTTGGTAATATATCTGCATCAACTTTTCCTCATGCTTTCCATATATTTACCACCCAGAAAAAGTGTAAAAAATGTTCCCTAAAAACTGTTTAATACCCTAGGCCATTTATCAGTACTGTAGATGAAAAAAAAAATAAAATATATATATTTAGTTAATACACATTTAGTTAATACTTAATCTTACAAGGGTTCTCCTTTGAAATTTGTCACTCAATCAGGAAAAGATCTAGTTCTGCACAGAAAGGAAGGTCTCATACATTTTGATACTATACTATATAGATAATATGCTATCAATTAAGGAAGGATATACTTTTTAAATACCTTTTTTATCATGGCTTTTACCTCACTTAAAGATGGAAACTGCATTGAGGTAAATAATAACAGAAAGTGACTCTCCTTCTTTGCAGCTGTTGTTCAATTGTGACTCTTGGCATTAACAAAATGTGCGCCCCTGATCTGAAGTGGCCATGATCTAATCTCTACAAATGTAGATGGCTGAGTAAAGCTTTACCAACAAAGATTAATTTCTGTTTCAATTTTCTTTCTTCTGTTCTAGGAAGACTATTAACTGAATAAACTTGCACCTTGCCAATTATAGTGTATCTTCTCAACAGTTCTCCTAATGACAGGATTATGGAATGGATGGGATGTTCATCTTACCCTTGGATTTGCCACAGCTGGAAAAAGCCAGACATCATATCTGATGGTACTTTCTCCTCTACTTGGATATCTGTTGTCATGGTGATAGTTCCAGGAGGGAGCATTAATGAGGATGACTTGAAAGCTTTCATGTTTACAGCACAATTATTTTTAACACCTCATAAGGAGTGGTGACAGTACTGCTTCTTGCTAAATATGCATCACTGTATCATCTTTCATGAAAATTACCTGAATTTCTGTTTGTTATGTATCTGTAACACAATGCTGAATACAAATACACATATACATATATATATCTAATAAAAAGGATTCAGAAGAAAAAAAATCCCCTCTTTTCTCATGAAGGATAATATCTGTTATTCCCAAGAACTTGCCTACAGTAATGAATGACTTTTAGTTATAATGCAACCTTTAGAAAATCTGTATTGCTCTTTCATGATGCCCTGAGAGCTACCCAGTACAACATTCTCATACCCATAACTAAGCTGTGAACAATTCTGAGAACAGACATCACCCAAATCACAGGTCTACAGACACCTTGCATCACCAAGACTGTATATTCACCAGCAGGAGGTAAGCAGTAGAGAGAGAAGAATTACTGGCTTGGAGTCTTCTAACTCAGAGGTACCTGATATTCACCATAGAGTTTGGGTCACATATGTTATGAATGCATGTAGTTACTTACATATTCTTCATAGGCCTCGTGTGCAGGTGGTGGGGGTGGTCTGTAGCCTGGAACAGCTGGGGCACCCCGTGCTCGTGGGGTGGGAACGCCCCTTGCCACTGGTGGGACAGGGAGGGCTCCACGGGTCACCGGTGCTCCTCTGGGTGCTTGGGCACCTCGTCCAGGTGGGGGTGGAGGAATCGCACCCCCACGTCCCCTGCAGGGAGCAATAAAGAATGATCACTTTGGTGCACACGGCAAGGGAGCACATGCAAGTGCTAACCCATTTTAAAGGCTCTTACATTTTTACTACTATTCAAAGGATTGTATAACTGTGAGGTTTGGGCAGCTACAATGTCAAGCACTTTTTGGCAGTATCTCAGGCAGAACTCGTATTATGGAAAGGCATAATTTTTGAGCCATACAGTGCCTTTTACACCTCTTGATGCTTTGTTGCCTGTAGTACTGAAATTCTGGATCATTGTAATTCACAGAGTTGCAGAGTCACTCCAAAGTAGTTCCTGAGGAGGAAGAAAGTGAAGAACTTTTTCTGTTGCTCTCAAACTATTTTAGAAGAGTTTTTCATTGCTCTAATTCTGCTGTTTACTGGTGGGTGGGAGAAACTGATTGACAGAAGATAATGTAGTATGGCAGAAACTTGCAAGGCAAAGGAGATCAAGAGTATAAAATGAGAGTAAGAACTTTTCTACCCATCTAATTTAGTTCAGCACAAGGGAAGGATAGCACTGTATTCTTTCCCCACTGTGCAGAAAGAATAGCACATACAGACATGTGCAGAGAGGTGTAGCATCTTCACATTTATTTAGGCTATATCGACCTTTCTGTACTAATTAGTAAGTGGGAAGAAGCTGTTACTGCTTAAAAAGAGGTTCTTGTAACTATACCGTATAATGAATTAGAAGGGGGTTGTATCATGGAAGCAACTGCGAGTTTTGTTCCAGAGTAATATGATCCTGAGTGTGCTGCCTTTATTGAAGACTGTAAGTGCTGAGTATAATCATGTGTGACACTCAGATCCAGAGCTGTGAATGGAATCCAGGTCACCCACAGCAGTATGAGCTGTGGCTCCTTCCCTGCTGAGACAAGCAAACCCACAGCACTAGCATGTGATGTTCACTACTTCACTACAAATTTCAATAGCCAATTTCAGAATCACAGAATGGTTTGGGTTGGAAGGGACCTTCGGAGATCCCTTAGTCTAAACCCTCTGCTTTTGAAAGGGACATCTTTCACTAGGTCAAGGTGCTTAAAGCCTTGTACATTGAACACTTCCAGGGATGGGGTAACCACAACTTCTCTTGGTCATCTGTTTCTGTGCCTCACCACCTTCATCAAAACCAATTTCTTCCTTATGTCCAAACTAAACCTACTCTCTTTCAGTTTAAAGCCATTGCCCTCTGTCCTGGCACTACAGGCATTGATAAAACGTCTCTCTCCATTTTTCTCATAAGCACTGCTTATATATGGAAAGGTCACAATGAGGTCTTCCTGGATCTTTCTCTTCTCCAGGCTGAACAATCTCAACTGTTTCAGACTTTCTTCACAGGAGAGGTGTTCCAGACCTCTGATCATTTTTGTGGCCCTCCTTTGGATCTGCTCCAACAGGTCCATGTCTTTTCTGTGCCAAGGCCCCCAGAGCTGAACACAGAACTCCAGGCAGGGTCTCATGAAAGCAGAGTAGAAGGGGAGATTCACCTCCCTTGACCTGCTGGCCACACATCTTGTTATGCAGCCCAGGACACAGTTGGCTTTCTGAGCTGCAAGTGCACACTGTTGGCTCACATCTAGCTTTTCACTTATTGATATCCTCAAGTCTTTGGAGAGATGCTCTCCATCCCTTCAGCCCTCAGTTTGTGCTGACACTGGTGATTAGCCAGGAATAGGACCTTGCTCTTGGCCTTGATGAGCTTCCTGAGGTTCACATGGGCCAACTTCTCAAGCCTGTCAAGGTTCCTCTGGATGGCAACTCATCCCTCAAGTGTATCAGCTGGATTACCAGAAATGTAATAGTTCTATAAGGATAAATGTTGAGCTTAAAATACTTCATTTGCAATTTTATTTAATAGCCTCCTGGAATTCCTGACTGGAAAATAGGGAAAGCATCCAAAATCCTGTATCTATGCAACCAAAACAATCAGTCAGGTATTTTGAAGGAAGAGGGAGTCAGCACTCCACTGATTATACTTTGAACCTAATTTAAACGCTGCCAGTCTGTTGCAGTGATGTTCTGAACATTATGAAGCAATCTTAGGTGTAAGGAAGTCCAGTTTCTGAGACCAAAAAGACTTTTGAGTGGAAGATGGTCATGAATGCCAAGTGTAAAAAATCTTATGCATGTGCATCAGACTACAGATGAAAAATTCCCTTCAAGAAGAACTGAGAGAAAACATGATAGATACCTCCAGGGAAAAAAAGAAAAGGTCATCAGCAAGATCAGCCATTTCAATTACCAAAGAAAAACTCCATTTTCAGCATAAAGTAAGGTACCTCCATATCCTATTTCCTCCAAAATAAAGTGGATTTCTTAGGACCCATCCTGAAATGATTTCTATGGCTGCCTAGAAGTAGCTCGGTAACTCAGGCACCTGAGCAACAAATTTCTGAAGGGTTCACAGTGAAAAGTGAGGCTGAAAGTGTGTATTAAGGTTAAACACCAGACATAAATAGGCAGAGGTATCTGTTACCTATATATGAAAAAATACCTAGAATAATTCAGGAAACATTAATATACCAATTTTTTTAAATGATGCCAATCAAATTAATATAAACTGATAAATCATACAATATCATAATATATAATGCAAAAAATGTATTATAGATATAATTGATACCTACCAAAAAGTATTATTTGGCAAATAAAAGTTCCATCCGGACTATGTAGCTTTCTCTGACAATGATATTTTTTTGACCAGTGATTTTATGCTATTCAGCATATTGATTTCATGTTGGCATACCAATATTCTTTCCTTCATAGTCTGCTCTGATTCGTTGTTTGATACTTGTGAACCACCCACTGCAGCCTGTGAACTGTATATCAGATAACTTGGCACAACATAGACTACACAAGTTATCAGAATAAAAACATTGAAGTACTGTGTTCATTTTTGGTCCCTGCTGTAACAAAAGGATTCAGACAGGCTGGAGAGGTCCAGAGAAGGGCCATGAGGATGATCAGAGGACTAGAAGACTGGCCATATGAAGAAAGGCTGAGAAAACTGGGTTTGTTCAGCCTTGAGAAGAGAAGGATTAGGAGATATGTTATTACCTTGTACCAGTACATAAAAGGTGGCTACCAAGAAGATGGATGCTCCCTTTTTACAACGAGTCACACGGAAAAGACAAGGAGTAATGGATTCAAGTTACTCCTGGGGAGATTCTGACTGGACTCCAGAAGAAAATTTTTCACCATGAGAACAATCAGCTATTGGAATAATCTCCCAAGGGAAGTGGTGGATTCCCCTAACACTGGACAGTTTTAAGACCCAGCTTGACAGGGTGCTGGGCCATCTCATTTAACCTATGTATATATTTAAGCTTTATATATTTATTTATTTACCTTAAAAGATTGGACTAGATGATCCTTGAGGTCCCTTCCAACCTGGTATTCTGTGATTCTATGATTTTGGTTTATTCACCATGATGTGTATGTGATTTTCTTTATTTCCGTTTTTAAACTGTTTGTTTTACTATTGTTTACACTTTCTAAATCTATTGGCATAATAGCTGAGGTTACCACACCTTGAAGGAGCTGCAGGTGGCACACGGATCCCTCTTCCTCGAATGCCTCGTCCACGTGCTGAATCCTCAGAACCATTCAAATACGACAGCTCTCTCAGCTGCTCCTGGCGAATTTCATCATTATAATCCTGGAATGGAAAAAGTGAAACCTTTTGAAATTTTTGTCTGAGCCAAAACAGACAAACTGCCCAAACCAGAAATTACAAGGATAGCATTTGTGTGAATTGCTCTGCATTACCACCCACATACTGAAAAACCATACAGTGGGAGTGGACAGCTACCTATAATATGTGGACAGATAAATTTGTATAGGTTGTTAAGGTGGCTATAAAGAACACACACACACAAAATAAAACACAGACACCAAGAACATGTCTGTATACAAGATGCAAATGGACTTTCACATACAAAAGGTACCAATCTCAAACAGCTTGAAATTTGATCAAAAATGTATTTTATACTTTTTTGAAGACTAATGTATTTTAAATTTTTTTTGTTTTTACTACCTTTCTGCACTTAATAAACAAATTCCACTTTATACTGCAAGTTAGCATGCAAAATTTACACTAGTCATGTGATTGGATGATTTAATCCAATAGCAATTAACATCACTGAATGTAGCCTTCAGTTATTCTGTGTATACAGTAAACAACTTCTGAAAAGAGCTCTCTCTTTAGGACTCATAAGTAACACAGCTATTTTTGCTACATAAAATTGTTAAATGATATAAAATAGGCCCATTCTAAGACTGCAGGGTATCAGCTCTAGCACTACAAGCTTCTGCTGGCTCAGTAAATAGAACATCAGATGAATTTCCTTTTCTTACTGGCACAAAAGACAATTGGGCAATTTTTACTTATTTTGCAACCTCTGTCTCAGAAGTTCCTTTTTCTTTAGCTTCCTTCCTTTTGTACTCAGCTCTTTGCCTGCTGCTCACGGTTATAACAGCCCACTGCAGTAGCCAGCTTCCTGGCAGCAGAGCTGTGAGACAGCTAATTCCTGTTTCAAAACAGAAAGGATTATTAAATTGCAGCCCTTCAGTCTTTCCATCCACAGGCAACTGCTGTTGAATGTCATTCAAGGTTCCAAAAATGCTACAGTGCCTGCTGCTTCTCGAGTGGGTGACTGTCCAGGATGCATTACAAGTGGCATCGTTTTTTAGACAAGTTAAAGACCAAGCAAGCAGTGAGGTGGGCAGTGAGGTGGAACCAGGGCCTTGGTTATTCCTTCTCCTTCCTGAGGAGGTCCAGGAAATCTGTTTAAAGATATGATGCTGATACTGTTGTGTTCTAAGTGAGTGTAGACTTGGACACAATTTCCCTCCTAAATGTCTAGGAAGTGCAGCTGGAGTAAAATCCACTAATGAAATTCAGAAAAGAACTCCATTTTATTTAATACAGTGCATGATATTTGCAGTAGAATCATAATTAAAAACAAAACAAATTTGTTAATAAACCAGATAATGCCTTTCAGTTCACAACAATCCCCAAATCTTTTTGCACATTTTTCTATCATTCTAATGTTAATGGTAATAGGCTAAAGACAACTTCCTAAATCAATGCACTCTGTAAAACACAGAGGCAAAAACACAGATAGGATCAAGGTAGTCACATTTACAGCAATTGCTGAACAAGTACCATATACTGTGCTTTGCTTAATATCATCTGTAATTCACACTGACTTTACAAGGATTAGGACTTCAAACTTGCTCACTGAGTTTACCTTTCAGATTCCACACCAGCGCTGAGACTGAACTTCATTAATAATGCTAGTACATTTTGTAATAGACAGATGTGGGGGGAGGGGGGAAAGACTTGAAGAGACAGAAATTGGAATTTTCTATGTTAATGCTTTTTTTTTTTTGGTGGTGTGGGTCATTTGGAACTTTGCTGTACAAATGAATTCTACCAGAAATTGCCTTAAAGCTGCTACTCCTTCCCCATATATAAGTATAATTTAAAAACAGCACTGACAAAACAGAAAATCCAAATTAAATTTATAATATCTAGCAAGATCTGCAAATCTTCACCATTCTGTTATGCAATGACCTTAGTTTTTCTACAGGTTATTTACTTTATGTCCAGCAAAGAAATAAGTACAATGTATTTTGAAATGGCATAGTAAAGACAACAAAGTACAAGGAGAACTGTAATTAAGATGCTGGGACAAGTATCCTGAAAGGAAAAGATTTCAATAAAAAATATAACTCTGTATAGATCGCTTATCTTATATGCCCTTCAAAAAATGGAATAAATTTTGTAATTTCTAAAGCTGAAATTTGAAATTTTCAACAGAAATGCTCACTTCAACTCTTTCATTAAACAGAAACATAACACTGAATTAATCTTTCATAACTGCTACATGAGTCTAGCTAGAGACAGAATATCCTGCTGAATATTTAATTGCATCTGAGTTCAAAGCTAGCTCATGAGCAAAATTATGCTGCTCCTGTTTCATATATATCTAGTCCCAAGAGACAGTACAAAATGTAGCAAGATATATCTGTACAGAAAAAAGTATAATGAGGTAGCTACACACCACAGTAGTATATTGTGATTCAGAAAAAGAACCATACTCCTCATATTAAAACAAACTCATGAGAAATATTCTGTAATTCTTAGCACTTTTTTTGTTTTTTACAGCTAATTGTCATATAGCTATTCTTACAGCTCATAATCTACATTATCCTATATGTTTTGTTCTTGTTTATATCCTTAAAGACACTATTACCTATAAAGAGCTTTTCCATTTACTGATCATACGAAGGGTTCCATCTACCTGTATCATGGCAGTCAGTGTTTGCAAATAACCACCCTAACCACCCATGCCCATGACTATTCACTTAAACATGCATCTTAAATTTAGAAATACCAAAGATTTACAACCTTATCAAAGTCAGCAGCATCCAGGGCCACCATAAATCATAAAAGTTTATGTAAGTGCCTAAGAAACAAATTATATATTCAGATAAAACAATCAGTATTCTAGAGTACATGAACACATTTACCCCAAATTACCAAAGTTATGTTTATTAATGAGGGTTGGGAAGGATTAATTAAGTTGGTTGCCTTGACTGCTCTAAGAACAAAGGAAACCCATTAATATCAGAGTCTGAATGATGGCAACTCACCCAGGGGCCCTTCTGGCAGCAGTGGAAGAGAGGTGTGGCAAAGAGGGGAAAACATGTAAGCTGTTAAAGAACTCAATAAACCATTTTGGTAAAAAATAGCAAAATATGACGCAAGCTGCAAAACCCAATCTGAATTAGCAAGAACATGTAGTGACATGGGAGGAGAGCTAATAAAGAAATCAAAGGGTAAGGCACAGACAGATGCAATGGATTTTGGGAATATATATATCTATCATTAGCATAACAAAGGCTCATAGCAGTCAAGGATAAAACAGTCCCTTAAGGGCTGTTATCTCCTGTCCTGATGTGCTTCTCACGTTTAAGTTCTTTCCATGTGTATGAGTGATTTCCACTATCAATAAATATCATTACTCTTATCTGTGACAGCTGAATTTCATTCTAACTCCATAGTTAAGGTGAGACTAATTTAGGTTAAACACAAACTACCTTAAGAATGCAGAGTTATACAAGTGAAACCTAAAATAATAATCACAATTCTTCACACTGACAATTTTGAAGTATGAATAGGGCTCCTTTGGTTTGATTTCTTATACAGATGACATTTTATAGCTTACACACATTCCTTACACAGTTAAGCTACTCATGTATCATATGAAGAGCAGACTATCTATCCTCCACACAGTGTTGCTACGACTTGGACAGATTTACAGATATCTTAATTCTACAGACAAACAACTACATATTGACACACCTTATATTTAAGTAATCAAATTTAATTTTAACTTGGTGAAAAAGCAGTCACAAAAATAAATGCTTTTCTTGTGGTTATTTTCTCTATAACTCTCAAAGTGCTTCCCAAAGGTCCTGAGGCATCAATAACTCAAATTTACAGCTGGCCTATGCAAAGGTCCTATGCTCCTGGAAATCTCAGCTTGCAGTAACTGAACTACAAAACACTCTCTCAGGCACATAATATTCTTTGAAGCTCTGTGTTGCCAACAGAGAGCACCACATTCACAACAGACATGTGTACACCCTGTGCTGCGATCCTCTCTTCCCGTGCTCTGGCAACAGAAAGGAAACAGGAGATGGACTTGAACTCCTGTGGCACTTCTGCATCCTGCCCAGCTCTCAGCATCAGTGAAAGAGCTCCAGAGCTCTGTGTGCTTGCTCAGATTCACTGAAGTTACAGCATCTCCCCTAAATCCTGATGCTGCTGCCTTGGGGCTACTTTCAGGCAGCTTAAATTCCAATTAGCCTAAAATTTCCATTGAGTACATGCTTCAGAAAACCCATAGCCAGACAATAAGACACAAAAGACCCAGTGAATTTTGTGTGGAACTAGGTGATATGAATATGGCCTTTTTTCTTTGTTTGTTTGCTTGTTTTTAGATGCATACTAGTTTTGGACACTAAAAGAGATACTGTCCACATGCTGTGTTGTGTATATGGGGAAGCAGTAAGCCCATGTAAATAACTAGTGGTGAGAAGCTCCTGGAGTGGCTGCTTTGTGTTCCCTGTGGCTTCAAGGGAGTGAACTGTGCTATGATTCAGCTTCAAAGCATGGTTAGAACCACTCATCTGGACTCAGGGGGTAAGGATCTGCAGTTTATTATACTGAAGAGGCCAAGAACCCAGGAATTCCCTCCCACCTTCTAATCAAGTGCTTTTGTATCAGACTATTACAAACAGAGTATCACTGGCTGCTCTGTACCAGAAGAGCTTGGTGAACTAAATCTTGAATCGATAGAGATATTTGGCATTTCTTGTTATTTCTTTATATTCTAAGATCCTGTTCTAAGACTCCAATGCATTCAAAACGTAAATGTCTTGGACTTTGCCCTGCACATATCCAAAGCATCCCTCTATCATTGTCTACTTAGTAAACATAGACAACTGTGCCAGGCAGGTTAGATAGCCCTCTCCATCACCTAAAATTTGGGTGAGGGTGTCTCAGCTGTGTATGCAAATTAGGTGGATGCCACTGCATCCTCAAAATTCATTCCTTGTCTCTCTAATCAAAATTCAATGTTCATTGCAAAAGATGAGATTAATCTGTAGCTAATACCATGTCCAACCAAGCAAACCCCACAAAGATCATTAGAACTGTGGGAGCTGGCTCTAGCTTACCGTGCATGTGTGTTTGACGGGTATGGCATATGTTCTCAACAGTATACAGAGGAGCTCAAAACTGACAGCTGTTTTGATATTCCTAGATAAGACTCATGGTCTCTGAACCTATGTTTAATGTATATGCATGGTTTCTTGGTTACCTACAGTCAAAGCCATCTGTTAAGATGGCTTTTTGCCCATTTGCAGATTGGTCTGATTATTTCACTAGAGCATAGGTGCCAGGTAATGATAGGTTTAGACGGACAGCCTGCAGTGCACCACAAATGACAAAAGCTTCTGCCAGAAGTCCTCTTCCATGACTCAAATATTGCATTAGCAACACATGCCTCTTTTGAATTTGCCCATATATATTGGCACTTATATAAGGCCATTTTGTGTGCATGCAATTCTCTGGCAGCCAGTAACACCAGTAAATACATAAAAAATATAAATATAATCCATCTGAGCCAAGGAAGAAACCATTTTCCTGTAAGCAATCAGCAACTTAGCCAGATTCATAGCCATAAACATTATGCTCTTTCACTTGCCACATATGTAAAAAAATTGCTGTCTTTACCTGCTTATAGTTTGTCTGAAAAATAAACCTTAAATGTATGGGTCACCCTTAGAGAATGAAACACATAAAACAGACCATACATTTCCCTCAGCTGCAGTCTGACTGTGTTGCAGCCAGTATGAGTTTCAGCTTATAAATGCCTATGGGCAGAATGCAAGCAGACATAAGCTGGAGCCACGTACACTTGCCTTTGAGGTTAGTTGACAGCTGGGGGATTTGTCAGCTTGCCACAGAGAGCACTAACCCAAGCGTGGATGTCATTTTTCTCTTTGAGCATGCACAATTAAATCTGCCTGGCATCATCAGCATGGGGCACCGCACTCTACAAGCAGCATGGAAGGGAGGGGGGATGTCTTATTCCTTGGCATCTGAAGAGAAGCTGCCAATCCCAGTGTGTAAATTGTGCATAGGCAACTGCTATGAAACTTCAACTCAGATATTTTACTCTTTGCTAAAACAGAGCAAAATAAGCCTCATCTAATTGCATAATCAATTTAAATTGTTGTTTCATACTAAAAAGAGCTTTCAGAGGAAGATTATTCCAATTTACATGGAAATGCTGTTAGCCACACAAAATAGCCACACTGAAGACGGGTGCATGATGTCTGAAAAACTTGCAGAAACCTGTATTAAATTTCAGTCATTTACCCCAGTTTGTTCCACCCCTCTTGCTCACAGACCCCCAGACAAATGGATACAGTGATCTGTAATTCATTCAAATGACAGCTACAATGCCACAGAAGTCAGTTAGCCGACAGCTCCCTATCCCAGAATTTAATTCTGAATGCATCCTAGCTGCCAGAAACTTGTGCTTATTTACAGCTGTCACTTGAAGGGGATATGTAAGGGAATTAGTCATATAAATATAGGGTCATATAGCAGGCTGCAGGAAGGGTGGCAAGGCCACCTACTCCTAAAGAAATCATTATGGATTCACACTGAATGTTTACCTTGGCTTCTAGGAAGGAAGGGATGAAATATGGCTGGTTTTCCTCCAGGAAAAGCCAGTTGCTTCAAAGGAGGCAAGGAGAGGAGCAGGACAGCTACTGCTCTGCCCCAGCTGTTTGTTCAAGCTTCACTACTAATGAGATCATTAACTGCTTATAAGGCTGGAGTAACTGTCTACTGTAGTCTACATTAAAGCCAATGAAAGTAACAAGCTATTATACATAGTACCTATGCATCTTTTTTTTTTTTTTTCCCTAGCTGTGCCAGGCGGAACCTGTACTGATTCCTGCTAACCCACTGCTGTAAGTTTGCAGCACCCTTGTCAAGCGTAAAAGGGATGGCAACAGCAGCCAGCAAACTTCAGACATGTTTACTCTTGCTTAGTGTGCCTGTCGCATCCAGCCCGGCTGCAGCTACACTTTCTTGGTCCCACGTGGCACAGTAAATAAAAGATGCTGCTCGACCTGAGGAGACCAAAAAGAACAATGAAAGATGAGCTGTCTGGGCAAGAAAATATCTTGGTATGGGTTTGTTGAGTATCCTTTCTTTTATGACTTCTAAATCATTTTAGAACTTCTAAAAACCCCATTAGGTGATAATCTGTGCAAGCTGATCGCACATAGTCATTGCACATTCAGTCATTTGGACTGAACTTGATACGTAACACAGGAATTATTTTTAAAAACATCAGTATTTTTTTGACTTATTGTAATATAAGGTTAAGATAATATGAGCTGTCCTTGGACTGAGTGCCTTTGCAAGCACTAAGTCTATTACAAACGCAGAGCAGAAATGTTCTTAATAATGCTACTAGCATATACTGATATCTATTAATAACTGTGGTCTGATTCTAAGTCAGGAGACGGAGAATATCTTAAATTCAGTTACCACACTCAGCTGTAACATCCTGGGAGCAGGAGTCAATGGAAAGGTGATTCATCACAGCAGTGATGACTCTTGACAGAGGAGCTGTGGTATGGTCACATGGCTTGTGTGTTTAGTACTCCATTTTTTCCAGAATAAGAATTTCTCCAGACTAACACAGGTTCTGGTCTAGATCCTGCACATGGGTCCCTTCAGGAACCCTGAATCTCACTCTGATCAGCCAGTTTAGCCATAGTGTGTGTCTAGTTAGATTTTTGTAAATAACTCAGAATAAACGAGACCACTCGTATCACTGATATTCTGGCTGGACCAGCATTGTCTCCTCTCCTGATGGCACTGCACCAGCACCAGGGGCGTCACTGCCTGGAACAGCTGCTTGATGGAGAAGAACCTGGTGGCACAGACTGCGGCAAAGCTGGACTGACAGCAAGAAAAAGATTAAGACTTTCCTTCCTTTACCAGTCGTAGCAGCAGGCACACAAACTCCTTCCAGAAACCTTAGGGCACTATTAGGGCTTTCCTTTGGAGAGGCAGCAGTGCCTTGGTGTTCTCCCTAGTCAGAGGCTGAGGCAGAAAACAGTGTCTGTTTTTTTTTTTTTCCTTTTACAAAGAAATCTGACTAACCCAAACTAAATAGCATAGCACATCCTCCCCAGAGCCAAGACTTTTTTGCATATTAAGGAAAAAAATAAAACAAAACATGCTGGGAAGATGGTCTGTAATAGCACTGTAAAAATACAAGAGCAATTTTCACTGCTGGAATCAAAGATATTTTAAATCTGCTTGGTGTGAACTGCTATAATCTAAATTAGTTTCAGTATTGAGAGATTTATGGATAGCCAGTATGATTACAGAGAACAATCACAGGAGAACAAGCGGGTATGCAAGGAGTCACCCTTTCCACACTAAATTCAATAGGCGTGAGGTAAAGACAGTGAAAAGATGCTGCTATTGAATCTCAGGGTCACCATCCGAACTGGCACAGAAATGAAAAATACTACATTTATTTAGACTCAAGTTTCTGCAGTTTACACCACAATTCAAGTGAGAAAGAGTGCAAATATAGAAATAAATAAATAAAAAATACTGAAAGGTAATAAACATATCAAAGAAGAAAAGTTGAAATCATGACATTGAAAAAACTAATTCAATGGCAAGTTTGGTAGATTAGCAAAGACTACTTTCTCCAGTATTTAATTTAAAAAAATCTGATTTAATCGTTCCATTAGGCAGGTATGCATCAAGTATAAGACATTGTAGGTTTTATCTTTGCAGAATAAGATTTGAGAAAAGTGAAAGATGATTAAGGAAATGACAAGCAGTAACAGGAGGTAGAAAATAATTTACAAAGAAAAGCTTAGACTATGTACCTGCTACAGATACATTAGTTCCCAAGTTTCTCTCCACTATTTTTAAAGTAAATGGTGTATGAAAGATTAGGAATGACGTGTACATAACTGAGCAAGTGCTATGATTAATACAGCCAGATATAGGTGAAAATATTGTCAAAGTTTCAAGCTCAACAATTTAATATTGATAAGAATGCTATCAGTTCTATATTTGTTATTATTTAATTTAAGTATGTTTTATTTTGTTATTGCATAAGCTCTTGTAAATAAGATTATCCACCTGGAGATATGACATTGGTCTTTATAATGTCTCCTTTTCTGCTCTGCACCATGCATTAAAGAAGGTTTCAGGTACTTTAACACAATTACTATTGTTTTGTTGTTGTTTTGTTTGGTATGGGTTTTTTTTTTGTTGGCTTGTGGGTTTTTTTTGTTTTGTTCTTGTTTTTCTTTTTGTATTAACAGAATATCAGCTAATTCCTGCTTATTACCAGGTAGCAAAAAGTTCTGCCTCTACAAATCTTTCAGCTTCATGGTTGGCGCATCTAACCCATCCCTCCCCAGGTGGCTGCTTAACAAGACCAGTTGTAGATCAAACACAAGCAATCTAGGCTTGAGGGGAAAGTGAAATAGGCTTCACAGCTGAAGAACCCTCTCACTGAGAACGTTTGAATAGAAGCAACTGAAGATCCAGATCAAGCCCAACAATTAGCCCAAGAAACGGTAGTGTAGTTGGAGGAAGAGATGTAGGATGTCATGTGGAATGGTGCTAGAAAACTAGGCAAAAAACTCCTTTTCCACTTCTGGGCGCTATTTATAAATACAGTTTTTAAACAGATACATTTCTAACAAGATATTTCATTTAGCCTGTGAGCTTCTCTATTTCATCTCGGGTTTTGCATACGCTTTGAAATGTTGCTCCAAATATGGTATATACCTGCACCAGGTAATCTTGACAATATGCGCTGGACACAGGAGCAAACTCCTCTCAAGAGGAAAACCTCAAGTATACTGGAGAGATGCAAATGGGATAAAAAAAGCCAGACTTAGATACCATATTCCCTAAATAATGCTAGATTCATTAGTATATAACTCAGTGTCCTGGTTTGAGTTAGAACAGGACTAATTCTTTCAATGATTTTACTTTTCAGCTCAGTCTCTTCTAACTAACTGCACTGTCTGAAGTTAATGGCAGATTTTCAGAGTGTCTGCTTCAGTGATAAGACCTGATGTTTACAGTTATTACCAAGGATTGGTGTGCAGACCAAGGTCACTGCTAGAACTTGTATACCATGTTGGAGGTGCAGAAAGTAAAAGACTGCAAAGGTGGGGAGGAACAGATGTGATAGGTGACTCTAAACTGACCAATAAGGTATATGTCATGTATGTCATATCCAGTATAAAGCTGAGGGATCATGAGGTTCAAGCGCTTCTTCAATGCCTGGCACCTGAGGTGAACCATGTCCGTTCTGCCTTCAGTCCCAGTCTGCGTGTTCTTGAATCCAGTTCCAGAACCCAGCTCATGAACCCGGTTCCCATCTGCCGCTGAGTCCAGCCTGGAACTTCCCTAGTGCTTGCTCCACAGCAACACTGGTGACAGTGATGTAATTGCCATCAGGCACAGCTACATTCAATGCTAGCTTTGTATATATTTGTATATATTCCATTTTATTATTTATATTCATTAATGCTGTTCTAATTTTCCAACCTGCAAGTCTCTCTCCCTTATTCCCTTTCTGTTCCCCTTCTCTTCCTTTCTTTTTCTTATGTTACAGAGATAAAACACACATGAGAACTGGGTGAAAGGAATGCTCATGGAACTTTTTCCAAGCCAAATGTTAGCTGCTCCTTCATCTTAGAACAAATTTTCAGTCTTTCCTAAAGATTCTGTAACTTTTAAATTTGTATGAAAACAAGTATATGTATTTATAATACAGCATATATTGTAGACTAAGGGAAAGTTATTAATTAGTAATATAGCTAACACTATCCTGGACATGTATCTTCTTTCCTAAAATTGCAATCTGAATTGGAATAGTGGAAATACAGTTGAATAATTAGAAAATGAGACTTAATCTTGACTGGGGTTTGAAATCAGCCCTATATTCTTGACTAAAAAAAAAATCCCACTGATTTCAATGCTTTTTTTTTTGTGACAAAAAGCTGGGGAAGGTGGGATGTTGTGGAGATACTGGGGTTTTGGTCATATGAGTAAAAACATAACTTCATTTTTATCTAAAAATAATAGCTAGTGCTAATAAGCTTCTGCTATGAACACAAAATTATTAATTGATTGATGCACTGACTGCTGGTTCCTCATCTGTCTTCTATGCTGCTAGACAACGTATGGTGAGCTATCTTAGCATCAATGGAATAAAGAGTCATCATCTTACATGTTTTTTAACTAAAAAATTATGTAGACTTACAATGTAAGCATTTGGAACTGAATATGAGTGATTGTTAACCCATTAGTTCCAAGCTATTATTTAACCATAATTAACACAGCTCTGCATTATTGATTTTAGAAGCATGGAAATCCACGCTGCATATTCCTTCTGCTTCTGCATTCAGTTCAAGTAAAGTGTCCTAAATTTAATTAAATGTAACACGTTTAGGACTACTAAATACCTCATCTTTCTATAATAATTCACCTCATCATAGAAAACACAAGTGAACACTAAAGAAATAACAGTAACTTCATCACTGTTGTTTTGTTGAAGGAAAGCATGCTATAAATGGAATTAACTGAGATCAGTTTCTTTTTTTTTTTTCATAATTTAAATGATTAATTATTTGAACTGAAATGTGTTTAATTAAAACTTAAATATATTTAATTTAATTAAATTGTCCATGTCTACCATTCATTTTAATGCCAAATCTGGAGAGGCACTGGATATCAAGGACTCATTATACATTTAAATTCAGCACAGCAAGCCAAAGCAAACACATACGACTTCATCACACCTGAAGGTGCTGAGTGCTCTTAGCTTCTGGTGGCTGCAACTAATCCTACTTAGCAGAAAAGGAAGATTATTTTATTGAATTTAAGCCTTCCAGCTCTGGGGTTTATGAGATTAAACTCTCGGTTTCAGCTCTCTCCTGGGCAGGTCTGGGTAACCTGCACTGTTATTTACACTCACCAGTACTCAGGCTAAGTGGATTGGCTAAAAGTCTCATGATTCTCTCAGATTCCTAAAAGCTCCTATAAATAACTCAGGTTGAAAATGTCTTTCTTAACCTGAAATTTTGAAGTCCAGGCTTTCCTGCTGTCATCTCAGAGTGTCAGTGAGTCATTCTGAGAATTATCACACCTGATATTGCTGTTAAAATCCCAGGTTTTTTCATCAATCAACATGGTGATTTCAGGGGATACAAACTGGAAAATTTTCAGTGGTCTCAAGTCTGCTCCTGTAGGCCTGTTCACCAGCAGCTAAACGATTAGCTTTATTTTTTCTACACATGATGAAAGTGAGAAGACAAGACACCTGTTCTTGCCTGTACTCTTTCCTTTGAGCATCCGCTTCCTTGGCTCTGCTAAAGGAAGAGTTTGCAACTAACTTCCCAAAAATTCTCTCTGGACAACTGCCATCACCATGTGCATGCCAACTGGGTGACTATTTATTTTTATTTTTAAATATTTGGCAAGCTGTGTCTCAGGATTCCTCAATCTCAAGGACCCTAAAAGCAAGCCCATCCCAATCACACGGTTCCTTCTGTGTCAATAACGGGAGCACAAAAGAAGCAAAACTATAATTAACTTATTTACTTTCAAGTGGTTTTACCTTTTCTCTGGAAAGTCTGGACTTTACTGTAATAAACTGCTCCCTTGAATGTCATTTGTACTCTTGAGTATATACTGACCCCCGACTGGTAAGGACTATCATCCATATCCTTATGAAAAGGGTTTAGAAGAAAGAGTAGGCTGAGAGCACTGTTAGGAGAATCCTTTTGAAATGTCACAATACTTATTACTGACCAATACATAGCTTTCTTCTCTCACTGAATCTATTCCCTATTTTTTTCAATACTGGGCAGCCTCCAAACAAGCCTTTCTTAATATAAGCAGAGCCTTACAAATGACACATTTCTGTAGCTGTCTGGGGAATGCAGAAGGTCTGCTTCTTTCAAGTGGAAATTTCGTTGATTGCCTTCATTTGGGTTCATTTCAGATTGGCAGAAATTAAGTTTCTCAGATAGTATTTGTAAATATATAAGTTCTTGTTAAACATTTAAGCATTAACTTAGACATAAAAAATATAAAGATACACCATAGAAACCTATCCAGTAGCTTTTCAGTCTTTGCCAGGTGCACTGCATAAACCAGGAGAACTTCAAATTTCTCCAGGTTTTGCCCTACTGGCAAAGCAATCTTTCCTTCACTTCTCCAGGGCCATTTCCCAGTGCCAAACTGAAAAATCCAGAATGAAGGAAAAAGGCTGTATGTGCTATAGAATGCAATGCAATGCACCACTAACTCAATTTTATACCGCCAACACAGTATTTGAAAATGTTGCCTTTTTTTCCCTTCTATTTTTTTAACACAAAACATCTGAGGGGAGCTCAAGGACTGGTTAAAGACTCAAGCAGAACTTATTAGAATATCTGTTCTGTACCCTATTGGATTTCTTTGCTTCTTTTAATTTCTGAATTTTCTATTTCCCAAAACAACTCATGGTTAGGAGAACCTATGCATTCAAGAGCTTCCAACCAGAAAATCCTTCATGTTGTCTCAGCAGTGCACTAGAAAAACTCACATTCATTTTGTCTCTTTTATTATTTTTTTTCAGTATGTCATCTTACTGGATGTTCTGTTCCTTATTTTGCAAGAGGTCACAGTATCAGAGAAATTCAGCAGAGGAACAAGGATCTATCCTGGTTCATGTCCACAAAAGTTTTGGTAATTAAGGTTTCCTAAATTTGCTAGATAGTAGAAGAGAGGATCTCCTCTTTTTCTTACTTTACTAGAATTAACTGTTATTTAACTAAAATTTTGTTTTCTGATTTTGGAATAACACTTGTTTCTTCCTCACTAACTTCCACTAACCCTTTTTGTCCTGTCAGGGTCACATGTTTGAAGATCTGGAAAATTAAATTTCTACATATCTCTAAAACAGCTAAATACCCAAGACACCAGGCTCTCAAACACTGCTGAGTATTTGCAAGTAGAACATAATTCTTAGAAAGATGTCAGCAGATGATCTTGTATTTTCAAGGGTCAAAAATAGGAATAAGTTTTTGGCTGGGAACACAACCATGATTGTGGAAAAGCTCTGCATGGCCATTTAAGACCAGTAATTGCGCCCCTTCCTTGACCTTAGAAGAAAGGCTAGAGATGGAAATCATAACTGTTCAGCTGGAATATACTCTGCTTCTGTCAGGCTTCTGGAAAAAAGTTAGTGCAAAAGCAGCTTTTTTTTTTTTTTCTCTAAGGATGACTGAGCACTAGCACAGGCTGCCCAGAGAGGTTTTTGAGTCTCCATCCTTGGAGATATTCAAAAGTCATCTGCACATGGTCCTGGGAAACTGGCTCTAGGTGGCCCTGCTTGAGCAGAGGAGTTGGATAAGATGACCTCTGAAAGTCTCTTTCAAACTCAACCACTCCTTGATTCTGTGAAAGGAAATGCTATGTTAGAAATTATTTGGCAGCTTAAAAACAATTTTCAGGTTCATACTAGTAGCCCACACAAAACTGTGCATCTCAGTGATTCACTTCTTATGCTGAATTAAACACTCACATATTGAGGGCTGAAGTCATTTTGAAAAAGGATCTGTTCAAACTGCTCAGCACAGTTTCCTGCAAATATAAATCAATTCTTATTCCTAGCATCACACCCATTTCCTTTAAAATTTAATTTAATATTCATATTAGTTCTGTTTCTTTTAGGTCTGAGATTTTCTTGCTGTGCAAGTTTCAGATGATCACAGTAGAACATTCCCAGCCAAGACTAGCTAAGGTTTATTTCCATGTTGTACTTTGTTTAAACATCACACATTTACAGGCATGTTTTCAAAGCACACACTTGTGCAGTCACAACAGATTAGAAACACAAAAAGCCTGTATTTGCACAGAGTTGTAAATCTATCGGTTCTATGTGCAATTGTGCGTGCCTGTATTTGTACTCATCTTGTATTCACAAGCACAGGTTTTGCAAGGAACCAGTATTCACTGCTCTGAAAATGCTTTTACATTTTCAACACGATACACATGTTCTTTTCCCAACTGTTTTTATACACGGTCATAAGGTGACAATGCATCAAACTTTCTGACTTACAACAGAATTTGTTTCTGGTTAACGAAACTGTACCAATGAAAGGAAAAGTCTCTGATGCTTTTTTTTTTGTTTTGTTTTTCTTTCAGTTCAAAGGGCCATTTCAAAATGCAGAAATGTTCATGAGTCATGTTACGAGCATAAGAATTTTTTCAAAGCAGTATTTGGCATACACCTCTGACAGAGAAACAGCATGTCTGTCTACAGTTAAAGGCAAGATTTTAAATGGGAACTTAGTTTCACCTTTTATTTCTTCCAGCTTTTAAGTATATTGCAGTAGCATACTTGACCAATTCTGTCCCATGGCACATGCTTAATGAATGCATTTAAATCTAAAAATCAGACAATAAAAATATTCAGCTCTGGATTATGAAATTTTTTTCCTGGGAATAAAATCCTTTGATTTTGTTTTTTTTATTCCTCAACTGTTACATATTCTAACTGCAAATATTTCTACTCTAACAGTTAATATATAAATTTTGTTTATTGATCTTCCATGCTGCCAAATAATTTGGGTTTTATTCATGTAGAAAGGAGTTGTTCTATAGCAATTAAGGGTTATAAATATGCTGTGCAGAAAATTTCGGGATGTAAAAGTAGAACAGAAGAAATATGTGTGATGTTTTCTGTTTAAAATTCGACAAATAGCTTGCTAAGTATATAAGTCAATGATCTGAGCCTGTAGGCTAGTATAACTACGACAGAAGTAAACCTAGTGCTAGAACCTGATTTTCACAGTAACCTATGAGAAATGTTAGGTTTTTTTCTTCTGTAATGACAATGGTTTTGTCTTTCATTGCTGAAATCTGACACAATCTTAATTATCTGCAAAACTCCATAGTTCCTCCTCTTTGGTTAATGTACAGCTCCATGATTTGACTTGTTTGCTATTCAGCAGTGAGTTCTGATGTTGAAAATACAATATATTACTTCACTGGAAACTACGGAAGCTGGTTGTCACCAGTGATATTGCAGGCTGCCTGCTAACACAGATGTTAGATAATGAATTTCCTGGATTAAGATACAACAGTACTGTGACACTCACTTAAAAGTTAACACACCAGATGTATAAGTTATGGAAAGATGCTCATCCATTTAAGACACTGATGTGATTAAACAGGTTTTTGAAGTAGATGTAAGACATACATTATCAGTAATTCTCATTCTAATGCAAGTAGCAAGCCTGATAGAAAATTACAGCTTATATATTTCATGTTCATTTGGCATAGGCCAACAAGATGCAGTAACAACCAATTCACCAGTTCCTAATTTGAAATTATTTATATGTATCTAGGGTTGAGTATTAGCACAGTCCAGCCTCACAAAGGCTGAGGCAGAAACAACTAATGCAGTTTTCATGATGTCACACATTTTTTGCTCAGGTGCACTGTTTCATTCTAAACAGATATATACTATATACATATACACATATAAACTATATACTTCTGCTGAGGATTTATCATAGGGTGAAAGGAAAGTGAATCTCAAACACAGTGCCATTCAAAATGAAAACTTCATTGCAATGGCTTCCACCTGGATCACATACTCAGATTTTTTCTTTCACTTATAATCACACTGTAAGGAGGGTTTTTTATTTGTGTGAACCATTCTGTAACAGACAGATTTTTTTTTTTTTTTCATTTCATGAAATAAAACATTAAGTGCTATAAGATGGCTAATATGGAAATTATTTTAAAACATATTATACTTAATGATAAGCATTTCTTATCAGACAAATTCAGTTTTTTCAGTGTCACTCAAGCCTGAATATAATAGCATGGTAATGATGTTTTATGTTACTGTTCTGCATCACTTGTCCACATTCAGAAAATAAAAAGCTTAAGGAAGAGATTTTCTTCAGCATTTTAGAATTTTATACCTATGATTAAGTACACATGATTACACTATTGTACTGATTGATGCCCTTTTAGCATGAGGACATTTCCTAGCAATTATGTTTGGCTAAAGTATTAAATATTACATCTCTTCCCTCTATGCTGAGATTACACTGCTATTTAAAAGCTAGAAAATACCAAATGCAATGAATACATATGCATGTCTGTGTATATATACACACATATGCATATATAAATGTGTGTATATAAATATAAATACCCTTATTAAAAGGTATTTATTAAAATACCATATTAAAAGACTTCCAGGTGATTTGTGTGTTCTTATAGATATGCACACTAATTTTAGAGAACTTTTCTTGTCCTCATAGTACAAGTAAGAAACTGGAAAATAAGAATCAATTTTCTATTATCTGTTGTTTTTAAGAAAATTCTAACGACTTCAGGGTTAGTCTCATTTTTAAAGCTACACAAAGCATTTTGCTTTAGTTCTCCACTGGTAACATTATACTTACTTCAGCAATCTGAAGTAGTTTTTGCAACCATAGTACCCACATTCAGCCAACAATTATTTAAAGGTCAGCATTAAAACCTCACCATTCCATATCAAATGCAATTATTCTATCTGAATCGCCATAATGGGGGAGGAATACAGAAATCATGATTTTTTGTGAGGATCACCGTAACTTCAAAAGTTATTTCAGTCATCTGTTGTGTGTTCATACATATAGATAAAATGTTCACATTCTTCCTTGGGAATTTTATTTTAGTCTTTATTCTATTGGTTAGTTTTTTCTGAGTATTTTCTAGCTGCATTAATCTGCTCTGTGGTGTGGGGCACTGCTTTGCTCCACAACGAGCGCTCCATGCTTATTCTCATTAGTCCTATCTAAAGTTGGTGCAACGATTGGAGTTCTTTGAATTAATTCTCCACCAGGGAGTGTATAAATTCATGTAGTACAAAACTGAGAAAGAAACACAGGAGTAGCTGACTGATCCCTTCTGTTCCAAGTTTCTGTTTAAAATTGCTTCCCGTTTGGCAGATATTAAAAACCTCACTGAACATATACACAAACAAAGTAAACAATTAGCTAAGCAATGTGTGGACCACTCTATGCAATGCCTGTCTCTGTGTAGAACTGTAAATTATAAATGTCTGCAGAATAGAATATATGGAAAATATGAGAATACAGGAATGGTTTTGAGATACGTCCCGTGGTAGGGATGTTTACCTGAATTTGCAGGAAGTTTCTACAAGGAAGGCAGAGAATTAATAGAGCAAAATATTTTAGGGATCATGTAAGAGTTTATAATGGAACTGGACAAGAAAGCCTTGGAAACCTTAGGACAGAGAATGTCCTCACATGAGGACAGATATGCAGTACATGATCTAGCAGGTAGCAACAACAGACAAGGAGAAGGCTGAGGTACTCAAAAACATTTTTTGCCTCAATATTCACTGGCAACCCCTCTTCCCACACCTCTCCAGTTGATGAACTGCAAGACGGAGATGAGGGGGACAATGCTGCTCCCATGGTAAGAGAAGATCAGGTTCATGACCACCTGAGGAACCTAAACATGCATAAGTCTATGGGACCTGATGAGATGCATCCCAGAATCCTGAGGGAATTGGCTGATGAAGTTGCCAAGCACTCTCCATGATATTTGAAAAGTCCTGGCAGTCAGGTGAAGTTGCTGGTGACTGGAAAAAGGGAAACATTGCACCCATTTTTAAAAAGAGCAGAGAAAGGATGATCCTGGGAACTACTGACCTGTCAGTCTTGCCTCTGTGCCTCGGAAGGTCATGGAACAGATCCTCCTAGAAGCTACACTAAGGCACAGGGAGGACAGGGAGGTCATTTGAGACAGCCAGCATGTCTTTGCCCAAGGCAAGTCCTACCTGACCAACCTAGTGACCTTCTATGATGGGGTGACTACATCAGTGGACAAGGGAAGAGCAATGGATGTTGGTTATCTGGACTTCTGTAAAGCCTTTGACATGGTCCCCACAACATCCTTCTCTCTAAATTAGAGAGTTATGGATTTGATGGGTGGACTGTTCAGTGGATAACGAATTGGTTGGATGGTCACATCCAGAGGGTAGTGGTTAACAGTTTGATGTCCAGATGGAGATCAGTGACAAGGGGTGTCCCTCAGGGATCTGTACAGAGACCAGTGCTGTTTAACATCTTCATCAATGACATTGACAATGGGATTGAGTGCACCCTCAGCAAGTTGACCAATGACAGCAAGTTGAGTGGTGCAATTGACATGTCAGAGGGATGGCATGCCATCTAGAGGGAGTTGGACAAGCTGGAGAAGTGGGCCTGTGTGAACCTCATGAGGTTCAACAAGGCCAAGTGCAACGTCCTGCACTTTTGTGAAGGCAATCCTTGGTATCAACACAGGCTGGGGGATGACTGGACTGAGAGCAGCCCTGCGGAGAAGGACTCAGGGGTATTGGTGGATGGAAAATTGGACATGAGCCAGCAGTGTGCACTCGCAGCCCAGAAGGCCAACTGTATCCTGGGCTGCATCAAAAGAAGTGTGTCCAGCAGGTCGAGGGAGGTGATTCTGCTGCTCTACTCTGCTCTGGTGAGACCTCACCTGTAGCGCTGTGTCCAGCTCTGGAGACCTCAGCACAAGGACATGGACCTGCTGGAGTGGGTCCAGAGGTGGGCCACGAAAATGGTCAGGGGGCTGGAACACCTCTTCTGTGAGGACAGGAGAAGAGAAGACTCTGGGGAGACCTTATTGTGGCCTTTCAGTACTTAAAAGGGGCCTACAAGAAAGATGGGGACAGTCTTTTTAGCAAGGCCTTTGTGACAGGACAAAGGGTAATGGTTTTAAACTAAAAGAGTATAGATTTAGACTAGACATAAGGAAGAAATTTTTTACAACAAAGGTGGTGAAACACTGGAACATATTTCTCAGAGATGTGGTAGATGCCCCATTCCTGGAAACCTTTGAAGTCAGGTTGGATGGGGCTCTGAGCAACCTGATCTATTTGAAGATAGCCCTGTTCACTACAGGAGGAGTTGGACTAGGTGACCTTAAAGGTCATTTCCAACCCAAACAATTCTATGATTCTCATTTTTCTAATTTTGTTTTTGATATTTGTCTGATTCTTTATGGCATCAGAGAATTATTTACATTAGATCAATTTGTCTTGTATTTAGTGATAAACCATCTGTGGTAGTTTTGGTGTTTTGGGTTAGTTTTGTGGGGTTTTTTCCTTTCCTTCAGTACAGCAAAAAATAGTGGTTTATTCTATAACAGAATAGGAAAAGGGTCAGCTATATAGCACGCTAGCCATCTAACACAACTGGATTGTTCATTCATCCAGATCTTTTAAATCCAATTAGTCTGATGGGAAAAGTACTTGAAGGCTTTCAAAGGCCAAATTACCAAAATTCAAATACAGTTTAAATTACTGAACACTTTCATGTGCCATACAGGTCTGCTGGGCACTGGCCATAAAGTGACCTTGGCAGAGTTATTTACAGCAACATGTTAGATGCACAGTTTAGCCTGGAGCAAATATAAAGGTATTTATCACATCAGAATCCGCATAAGTAATCCCTCTCATTCTTGGGCTTTGGCACCCACTCAGTAAAGACCACAAAACTATCACAAAGGTTCCATAATCATAGTTTCTGTGGCTCAAATAGGCTTGTTATAATGAAGGAAAATGTTATGTCTGCATTCATGGAAAAGTCCTAATCAGCTGATAAAATACACTGTTTTCTGTAATGATTTCATAACTATTTTAGAAGGACTGCCACAATATGTGGCATGTTATAGAACAAGAAATGTTATTAGTGTGACAGAGTTGCAATACATTTATGTCCTGCAGCATTGTAATGCTCTTCCTTTGCTTACTTAGATACCTGAACAAGCCCACTTACCTCAAGGCAGCTGAAACCACCGGTTTCTTGATTTTTACTCTTAAGCTGATGGAATATTCATCATCATATTAAACATGCCAGGGAAAGAAGCTTCTTCTATCTGTATTCTATAGGAAGCAACACCATGTGCTATTTGCAAGGAAAATATTTCTATTCAGTGCTACAGTAAAGGCTGACAATTGGTTTTCATTACAAATGGCATTTATTTTTCTACCTAACAGAAAAATCTGAGGAAAGTAAAATCAAGGAAAAGAGACATCTGACTTCAGTGAATTTTTCTAACAAAAATCAGTCTGAATGCCTTTAACACAAGTTGAAGAATAACCTATCAGAAGTTGTTGAACTTTCTTTTAGTAACTATGTCAGGCTGTGCCAGTTCCAGTAATCATTGTCTAGAACATCAAAGACATCCCAGAGTCATAACTTCTTATTTGAAATGAAAATGTAACATTTCTAGACTTTTTCCCCTGTGAAGATAGAGCTCACAGTGTAATCTGATTGCTGCAGAGGCATGTCAGTGTAGAAGAGTGTGTCATTCAAGGATTTCCTTCCCATCCTCATCAAAAGACTTGTGAGAAATCCAGTTAAGAAAATCCAGAGGAAAAAAAAAAGCAGTATGTCTTCCTTTAACTCAGTTGTCTTCTGTTCTCTTTGTGGAAAGCCCTGAAACCACTACCTTTCTATGACATGAATTTCTTCCCCGAGTCATCTCCCACTTCTTTATCCTGGATAGCTAAAATCTGTTCACCATACTCAGAAGGCCAGGAGAAATTTGCACTTATATGAATAGAGGCAAGGAATTCAGCCTGGAGCCACTGGAGATTATTCAATGGGGAAATGAGAGACGAAAAAAAAAAGATGGGGATTATCTGGAGGTATGGAGAAGATTTATGGAAATTAGAAAGGGAGGATTCCAGGGTAATCCGTTCCTTGTATTAACAACATGTGCCATCACCTGCACAGACAGCTTGCTCTGATTTTTCACATTATCCAGGGGCTATGTGTGTGAAACTATGAGTTTGCATTTAAAACCGTCAGTAAATAACCTTGCAATATCTGTGGTAGCATTATGCTCAAATCTCCTGCTTCCCATTTATAATGTGGCAGAGGTCTTTTGGCAACTAGCACAAAGCCTGTGGAAGCTGTGTATGTGCTCAGGTCCCCTCCTGGTATATAAACACAATATTAGGAGATACATGTTGTAGTTTCCTACCTTCATGGAGGGTTAGAATCACTAAATACAAACGACAGTTTAATTCATGTAGACATACAAGGAAAAAAAAGAAATAATTAAAAAAACAAGAAAATTTTTGCTTAAAATGTTTCTGCTAGCTGATTAACTTGAATCATAGGCAGAATAGTAAGTTATAATACTGTTTAATGAGTTCCTTCATTGATGATGTGCATGATTAGTTCCTACTTGATGTCAGATATATTTCGTATCTGTTTACTTGAATTATTATATTTAGTCCATGCTTATTTGAAAGATTTATTAATTACATGGCTAAGAAATTTTATATATTGAAAAAACTCTTTTGGTTAGTCATGTCACTGTTTTGAAAAGTATTACAAACATTTCAATTACTGAATGCTTTAGATGATGAGCAAAATTATTATTAAACCTGTCGTTAAATCTAGAGACTGTTGGTTATAACTGCCATCATCTGCCTCTCACTTTTTCCTAACATTACTAAGAGAGAAAAAAGCAGTAGTGCTGGAGTGCTGCAGCTGCTGTGGACAATGAGAAAGCACTACTGGCCTCCAAGAGGCCCAGGCTTCCAAACGCCAGTTCTCTTCCCAGAACTTCCTGAGTGCTCCCCTTACCCAGCTCTGTGACAAAACAAAGTAACCTATCAGTTTATTTTCTTGTGCAAAAATGTGCTCTTAGAGCTGTTGATCTCTGACACATAGGGATTTTTTACTGCTTCCTCACTCTCTCACTGTCACCGCTGTCCTTCAGCATTTCTGACATCTTAAGAAACAACCTATTCTTTAAATGCTCATCTTAGCACAAATTTGTGGAGACTTACTGTTTTGTCCTTGTTCTGTAGAGCACATCACTTCTTCTGATGACAGGAGCCTGCATGATGACCCAGGCACGGAGCAGCAAAGAAATAACTTGCTCATGTTGCTTGTAGTCATGTGTGTTGTGATCCCCTGACTACTTAGAGGACACAAGTACAGCCTCCTGTCTCACTACTAAAAGATGAGTCCAGCAGTATCCTGGAGTTCTTATTCAGAAAACCACCACTAAAGACATTAAAGGGACTGGTGGCACCAGTATTGCTAACAGGTATGCAATTGTACTAGGAGATGGAGGCGGGAGGATCCAAGAAGCCAGGCTACAAAGGTTGGGATGGTACATGAAATACTGGAGCTTGTGCCCATCCTGCTGAGCCATTATACTCAGACTTAAAGCTGCAAGGGAACATGCATTTTCAAACAAAAAGCCCTGTAGCCAAACAGAGGAGGTAGCTGCAATTTCAGTTTGGATAGCTCACCCTCTGCAGCCCCCTGCAATCACATGGATATGGTGGTGTCCATGGCCATGATAAGCACTGAGGCTGTGAGCCCTGTGTGGTATGGAGGAGTACTAGAACTCTTCCTGACCTGCCATGGCCAGATGGAAAGGGCGTGTGGCCTGCATCTCAGTTAAATTATCTTGCCCTTTATAGCAGCATACAGTAGAATTGCATTCCATCCAATAGACTTATTTAGGGTTTACAGTAAGGGTAAACAAGAGTGAAATCCGGTCATTTGTCTGAAGGTCAAAGCAAGGGCAGGCACTAAAGCTCTGGGCTAATCAAAAATCCAAGCTATTTAAAATACTAGATGAAGAATGTACATGCATATTTATACTGAACGTGACTTATCATCTTAAAAACAGAATGAAAAACAGAGAGGGAAGAAACAGATGGCGTACAAAACATTACAAGTGAATAAACAAGACATATGGAACAAAGTCACTGCAAAATCAAGAACTGTCAAACAAGTACTGACTGTAGCAAAGACACACTTGGGCAGACACAGGCTCCACAGGCATCTCATGGTGCCACGGGATGCATTACTGAGACACAGGCTTTGTCAGGATGTCACTGTGTGACGGTGACTCCAGAAGCACCTCCTAGACTATATGCATCCTCTCTGTCCCCTGCTCTCTGCCACTGATGTTGCCTGACTTGTTGGTCTGCCCTAAGTCTGGCCATGGGTTTTGCAAGGCCACGGGTGAAAGCTGCTATGTGGGAATAATTTCCCCTCCTTTTCTCAGTCATTGCTCAACCTGTGATCACTTCTTGTTTCTCCCTTCTCAAGCCCATCTTTTTTCCTGGTCTATTTATACCCTCTCATCATTTTAAATGTCATTCATCTTTCATCCTTTTTATTCCAGTTCCACCTCTTATTCCAATCTTGACATTATCAGCAGCCTCACCTCTTTTTCTAAAGAGTTGCAATTTTTCGCAGTTGAAAATTGGGAGGAGTTTGCTAAAGGAAAGAATTAGACATCTTTTCCACCTTGTGGCATCTACAATAGACACATAAGAGTATCACCATCTGAGATCAGTGAAGTCCTACTTATACCACTTAGAACTAACAGTTTAAGATGGGTGCACTCCACCACAGGACTATGGGCTAGAAAGAAGGCATCCAGCTATTTTAGCATGGATCAGTCATCCCACTTTTAAGAAAGGACAAGTGAAAGGCAATGTAACAGAATAAGGGTATACAGAGGATTCAGTTAACAATCTTTCTAAAGGCTCCTTTACCCTAAGATTGCTTTATTTTTCTACACAAGATTCACTCATTTTCATCTCCTGAGAAAATGGTGGGCACCATAAGAATAATGGTTCAGTTTCTTCCCAATACTTTTTTTTCTTCTTTACTAAAGAAGAGCCTTTTTTCCCCAACATGCTGGATAAATGACCTGCCAATAGTCAACTTGTAGCTAAGTCTATACCCTTGGGCTACAGACATTTCAAGAAGTCTGTTATGCTTAGTATAGCCATCTGTCTGTTGTTTCTCATAGCTATCATTCTTTTTTTCCCTGCCTAAGTGGGTCACTTGTATCAGCATCACCATCACTTGCTGTGATTGTTTGATCTAGTCTGTCCGCACACATTGTTTCTTAGCAATGAATCTCTGCTGCACTTCAACAACAGAAGATTAAAATAATATACATATATGTACATATATTGCAGCATATTGATAAATGATGCAACATTGCTTATTTTAGCATCTCAGACACAAATACTATGGCCAACACTGGTCTCCTTGTTGAAAACTACTTACATAAGACTAACAGTAGAACTGTAAGTCATTACAAAGAAAGAAATTAAGCATAATTTTTAGTTTCTTGTCTTTTTCCTCTTTTGATGCCATTTTCTGAGTTGTTGCCACAGATTCTTTTCTTACAGTTTGAGAAGGTTCTTGTGTAGATATGTTAAGCCCCACTATAGCAGGAAAATCATTAGTTAACACAAATCTTTCTCATACTTTTATTGGTTGCAGCTTCTTCATTATCAGTTGAGGTCAACAGACTGAACAACTGTATCATATTACCCACTTCAAAAGATTTTTATATTTCAAGCTCTTATACCCAATTTATCTTCAAACTCCCCTATGAAACAGGCACAGTAATTAAGTATGATTGTACTCATTTTCCTAATTAGGTATCAAGTTGCATCAATGTTAAATATCTTCCATAAGGTTATACAGTGAATCAAAAGCAGGATCTCTTAGTCTTCCCTAGTGCTTCGCTACAAGTACAGGGGCATCCAGGAACTTACCTACAAGTTCATGAGGAACTGATTTGGCTTTTCTTTAAGAAGGACATATTTAGACATCAGGACTAGAAGAGTTAAAACAATGTCACCATTAGCACCCCCTTAATATGCCAAAATTTGCTAGTCATACAGAACTGCTATGGGGCTGTAACCACTCTTTCTTGCATCCAAACTACCCGTCCTATCCTTTCCCAATATACTAAAAATTTACCCTCTGCATAGGCAAAATGCAAAAGATGGAAAAGTTGAAACATATGTACAAAATACATTATTTTATTTCTACTAATTTCCCCGTTAGCCTTTTTTTTTTTTTTTTTTTTTAAGCATACTGATAAAAGTAAATTCAAAAAGGTTGAAAAGACATGAAGGAATCCACTGCAGAAACACAGTTTAAGCATCATACTTCCTGAGTTGAACATTGGGTCAAAGATATTATTAGTATAATTGCAGAACAGCCAGTGGAGCTTTCATAAATGTGAATAACAGTGTAAAGGGCAGGTACATTATTTATAAATTAATTTCCCCTGGCCCTGAGTAAAAAGATAATAATCACAAAGGGCTCATTTTTCCTCTTTTTCATTCAAACATATCAGCTAAAGTATCAGTTTACAAAGCACACAAACTTTCATTTGAATCCAACAGAAAATAGCAATCAAAGCTTGATCTCTTGGACTTTTACTCCCTGACTTCAATTCTCCCATTAGTAGATCTTAAAGCCAACCTGCGTTTCCAGATTCAGCTTTATGGAAAATTCTTCTAGTTCTCACATTGCTGAATTCTGGGACATTGTGGCCTGTCTCATCCCACATCAGTCACATGTATCACAAAGACGAACATGCTAAACTTTCTTTTTCAAGAACAGGAAAAAGAGTATATCTAACATCTCAGTGAAGTGCAGACACAAAAAAGCATTCTTCATAGAAGAAATGGCCATCCTCTTTTCTACAATTCTATGTTTTCTTTTTAAGAAGTTATGAGTTAGTCATTTGTTAAAGGAAGGAATAATCGGAAAAAAGTTTTGAGACATTTGGATCCAAATTTGTTACATCAGATATTTCAAATGATTTCAAAGAGAGATGAGTGACTTCTGAGTTACAAAGCTGAGTTGAAAAAACAAATGTGAAGCAGGCTTCTGATTTGTAATGGCATATCCTAGACAAACAATTCCAGTTACATCACTATATGATACAGTAAATGGTTAAAAAAAAAAAAAAAGTTTGATAGAATTATTAGTGTCACTTCACTATATAGACATCAACTTCCTGCATTAAGCCACACAAGTAAGAGGCCAAAGAAGCTGTGGACACACACTATTAAAAAACAAAATCCAATCTAAGCATATTCAAGCTTAGTTCCTGATAACCATTGTTCCCTACATGGTCAGTATAGTGATGAGAGATTTAACTTGCACATATACGTAACACAAATAGATTTGCTTTTGTTAGCGGTGGTAGAGTGGAAGCAAAGAGAAGGAGGAGGAGAAAGGGAGTTTCTAACAGCAGAATGGGTATCAGCTTGTGATGGGAGACCCCCCTGGGCTTCCCCTCCTCTTCTGGCAGAGGGGATTTGGTCACTTGGGGGGGTAGTGGTGGGTCTGCTGACACACAGCTTTTGCTACTAGGTGCCTGTGTCCCAGTATGCAAAGAAGGAAAGTGTCTACCTTTGCTGCTCATTACTGGTCTTTAATGAACTGTGGAAAAGAAGACAGGAGTTTGGTGCTAGGGCATTCAGAGGAATCAACTCCACTTGCCTTAATGATATTATCTTGTAGAAGAGCTCATCAATGTTCTTTCTTTTGCAGGTCTAAAACACAGACATCCCAATTTCTCTGCTGAGATTCTATTCCTGATTTTTAGCATCAGTCTTTGACATTGAATTTTTATCCCTACTATTTTTCTCACGTGAAGAACATTTGTTCATAGATAAGACAGAGTAAGCAAGAAGCTCCTGGCCTTTGCTTTTATTCAATAATTTTCTATACCTACCTAAACCCTTTCAGAGGTATCTAATGTATGTCAGAGGTAATTTTTATCCTTATTTCAGAGGTACTTCTGAAGAAAAGATGTCATTAGCTTCTGAATGTATAACGACACAGGCAGGCATGGAATTTCAGAAACTTCTCCTGAGGCGAATATGCTTTCAGACTCCCTTGTAGGGGATGACCTCTATTTGCACAGTGGTTTGTTTTTTTTTTATTTCAGAGTTAGGATGAAATGAAAATATTTGTTTGGATACTTGCACTGGGTTTGCGTGGCAAGGTTTTGGTAGCAGGGAGGCTACAGGGGTGGCCTTAGTGAGAAACTGCCTGGAGCTTCCCTAATGTCCAGTACAGCCAATGCCAATCGTCTCCAAGACAGACCTGCTGTTGGTCAAAGCCAAGCCCATCAGCTACAGCAGTAGTGCCTCTGTGGTATCATATTTAGGAAGGGGAAAAGTTGTTGTGCAACAGAAACTACACCTGGAGAGAGGAGTGAGAATATGTGAGAGAAACAATCATGTGGACACCAAGGTCAGTAGAAGCAGGAGGGGGAGGAGGTGCTTAGGTGCCAGAGTAGAAATTCCCCTGCAGCCTGTGGTGAAGACCATGGTGAGGCAGGCTGTCCTCCTGCCACCTATGAAGGTTAACAGTGGAACAGATATCCACCTGCAGCCCATGAAGAACCCCACACTGGAGTAGGTGGATGACCAAAGAAGGATGTGACCCTATGGGAGGCCCATGCTGGAGCAGGTTCCTGGCAGAACCTGTAGACCAGTGAGAGCGAGGAGCCTATGCTGGAGCAGGTTTGCTGGCAGGACTTGTAACACCATATGTGATCCATGCTGGAGCAGTCTGTTTCTGAAGGACTGAACCTTGTGGAAGGGGCCCATGTTGAAGCAGTTTGTGAAGAACTACAGGCTGTGGAATGTACTAACGTTGGAGAAGTTTGTGGAGGACTGTCTCCCCTGGGAGGGATCCCTTGCTGGAGCAGAGCAAAACTGTGAGGAGTCCTTCTCCTGAGGAGGATGGAGTGGCACAGGCAACTTGTGATTAACTGACTGCAAGCCCCATTCCCCATCCCTCTGTGCCACTTGGGGGGGAAGGAGGTAGAGAAAATCGTGACTAAAGCTAAGCCCAGGAAGTAGGGAAGGGTGGGGAAATGGTGGCTTTAAGATTTAGTTTTTACTCATTAGCCTACTCTGATTTTGATCGATAATAAATGAAATTAATTTCCCCAAGCTGAGGCTGTTTTGCCTGTGATGGTAATTGGTGAGTGATCTCTCCATCCTTATCTTGACCCATAAGCCTTTTGTTGTATTTTCTCTCCCCTGTCCAGTTGAGGACGTGGAGTTATAGAGCAGCTCTGGTGGTCACCTGGTGTCCAGCCAGGGTCAACCTACTACAAATATATATATATATATCTATATATATAGCCAATGGATGAGATTGACAATGGATGTGGAAGAGTTTCTGCTGATGACACTACCTTTCTTCCCTT
>WUAM01000415.1:285308-331251 GCA_024336885.1 Actenoides hombroni | reverse complement strand
TAACTCTCTTCCCTAGAAGTGGCCACAGAACTAACTCCAGATAAACCTAACTGTGGCCAAAACAAACAAAAAAGTCACCTCATGTTGGTTAATAAAATCTGAAAATAATTAGAAAAAATATTCTCCTTGCTATATTTCTTTTGGCTTGAACATGCAGGAAAATTATTCTGTGTAGTTTGTGCCAAGCTGGATAGCTTTATATGCTAATTCCAGAACGAGGCATGGAGTTTATGACAACCATCTGCTGAGATGTCTTCCCTATCCTGCCCAACTGAAATTAAAATAACTATCAAAACAGTTTGTTTCTGAAACTGGAAAATTTATTACTAGAGTTGTTACCTACACTTGCGTATTACAAAGTCTCCCTCCTCTTTATAAATTCTAGATGATACAGTAAGAGTTTTCTACATATAAGATCTAGTCTTATTTTCTTATTCAGCATTCTTGGATGCTGAAAGTCATAGACGCCAAAACTGGGGGTGAGGCAGAGTTAGCTCTAACGATTAATTACAGTCCTGAACTTTTTCATGTGCAGATTTATCTGATCTTGAAGTCAACAAAACTTCATAGGTTCCCATACTTTTTTTCTAAAGTTCACCAGAGCATAGATTTTTCTTCTGGCAACCATTCCCAACCAATGCATGCTTAAAAGATATGAGGTCTTCAACTTGATTTCTGAACACCAGTCTACCTTCATTGCAGCATCTTGAGAGGCTCTGTCTAGTAGGTATCAGCATACGCTCAGTACACATAGCATCAGGTGTCTCATGAAATGTGTCTGTTAGTGTTGCTCTCTTTAAACTGCAAAAAACAGCACGAGAAAACACCTCAGCTGAAGTGACAGCTTCCCTGTTGGAGCTTTTTCTTTGGGAGTTTGAGATCAGCTTTGCTTGACGGAGTTCAGAACCACATCCTGTCATTTCCCAGAAGTGTATGTGAATCATCAACCCATACACTCGAGGAGAGAAGACACTTCCCAATCTTTCTGTTGAACTGATACAACCTGCAGATAATTTAATATCCCCTAAGCTGAAGACTACTCTCTGGATATGTGTTTTACCCCCAGTATTTAAGTAGCAACATCAGCTAAAAGTTAATTCTTATCCTTGTCAATTAGAATTTATTAAAGTTTCTTTGACAAAAGAATTCCCATATTACAGCTATGCTTTCAGGAGTTTTTATATATTTTCATATATTTATATTCAACATTGAGCCCAGAGTGGAAGAAGCATCCTACTAACACTCCAGACTTCATGGTCCTGTTAGAGTTTCCTTTCCTCTTCATTCAGGGAATATTTTCAGCTTCCCTAAGCTTGAAATATCTATGTGGACTACTATTCAACACTTACAAATTCTCTACAAGCAACTAAGGGGGAAGCTTTACAGAATATGAGCATAATATTAGTCACACTAAATTGAGAGAAGTTAGACTTAATTACTCTAAATAGTTTAGTAACTATGAATATGTGCAATGATTTAAAATTTATTTAAGAATTGACAGAAAATAAAGCGTGGAGGACAGTTACTCACTGACACAAAGAACTGCATTCATTCTTTCAATTACTTGATTCAGTTCTCCCCAAGGAGAGCTGACAGCAATATTTTGATAACATCGTAAATAAAACTGTGGTGTGACTTCCGTATGTTCTTTATAATCTTAAATGGCAGATATAAAAATGTTACAGGAGTCTACAATTGCTAAAACAAATATTAATATATATTAATTAAAGTACACAGTAAATATTGAAGAGGGTAAAACTGCGGTTTACGAAATCCTGAAATAACCATGGAGAAACTGAATAAGGAACTTTAATACACCAAATCTCTCTTCTCCTGATGCCTAACTCCCCCACACCCAAGTAGCAGAGGGCAGTCCATTGAGCTAGCAGGAGTAAGATTTGAACAGGTGAAAGAAAATATTTTACACAACAGGTAGGGAACTTCTAAAACCTGTTTTCACAGGAACATTCACAGGCATGTGGTATCAGCAGATTAAAAGTGGGACAAGACTATAATAAATAGCTACCACTTGGAGCTGTCATTAATAACTCCACTGAAATCTGGACTGGCTTATTTCTTTCAGGATGCTGATGAAAATTCAGAACAGTAATGCTTGTAACTGAACATAGGAATATTTCTTAACTTCAATTTCTTTTGTTATTTTAATGCAACAACATTTTCACAAGCTACAGTCAAAAACAATGCAACAAATTTAATGTCTCTAGATTTGATTTTTCTGTATACTATTTTTGGTGGTCCTTTTACAATGCATGCAGATTGTTTTCACAAGAACAAGTCAGCATTGGCAGGGGGATACATATTACCTGCATGGCTCTTTTCCATCTCTAAATCCCACAAAATTATAATTAGCATGTTAGTTTTCTTGCTGAGTGTTTTCATATTGATGGTATTACTCAAATAAAAAAATTCTAAGTAATTCAAATCAGGAAAAACTTCAGCTTCCTACGAGGTTTTCCTTCCAGACCACTGGTACTCCTCTATTATGCTTTCAGAAGTTTCCATTTCAACCATTATGTTTTATCCTTCAAAGGCGTTTCTCGTATACCCCTTGAGATTTTGCAATTAGTACAAAACTTGGCAGCTTGAAAGAGGCAGGACTTCAGAACACCGATGTGCTAGAGCACATCCAACCAATACAGCAGTGAGAAGAAGAAAAAATTTCAACATACCACATTTCTACATTGTTCTTTTATGAACAGTAATTAAATTTGCAGTGGCCCTGAACACAAAAAACATAATCAAAAAAGTAAAAGTAGTTAAAATGTGGTGGGTTTTTTTCTTTCCAGTAATAAATTATGTGTATACAAGCAAAAGAAACATTTTCATTTTAAATTGTCTTGCACAGTGTGCTTGCAGAGACTATGTCCATATGGATATGGGTACCTGGCCAATCTTAGGCAGGTTAATTCCTGAAATTCTGGCTTTGTTAATATTATCTTTTGGTATTCATGCCTTCAATCATTGCCATCAATAAAACCATACAGCATATCCACTCAACAGAAACTTAAGTAAATCCTATTTTGCTTCATCAATCTTCAAAAAGTCAAAAGATAAATGTCAGTTGAATGTTGTTCCCTCACTTCTGAGGATGATACATGTACAATTAATAGTCCTAAATCAAAATTTCCAATTTGGCTTTTACATCTTATCTAGGGTTTGAGGAACTTAACCATCTAAGTGGATCTTGAGAACTGGGAAACCTCAAGAACAAACAGGACTGAAACTATTTTATCTCAGCTTGGAGAGAGTGACAGGAGTGCGGTTCAGCTGTTTTCAAATTATGTGACAGTGTTGAAGGAGTACTCTAGAGAATTATTATTTTTTTTAATATTGCCTTACTCAATACATCCCAAGTGGGTCTGACAGAAAAGTCACAGCATAAAAGACAGAAAATGAAAATTTCATTGTGACAGAGAAATTTTTCACTTGGGAAACATTTTCAAGCTTTTTCATTCCCAGCTGGCTGGAGAGAATTATAAGTTATCAGAAACCGCTTAAGATAGTATCTATTGTTAATGTTTTTAATATCTCTCACAGTAAAAACTGTGAAAGCAATCAAGCCACTGACATTTTCTTTCCTCTTTTACTACCACTTTTATCTGATTAAAACATAAATAGAGATACCTAAGCCTCCCAGAAAAGATAAAAAAGGTTTTCCCTTTTTTTTGTGAGCCTGCATACTTCCTGATTGTTCTGGTTACCATTTTTGCACAATAATGGCCATTTGCTGTATGCTGCACATTTAATATTTTATGACTTATAAATTGGCTTTTTCTTGGCTAGTGCAGGGCTTAATTCTTTTATATGGGGCTCCTCATGCTGACTTGACTCAGCTTGGTCATGGTCTGATTGCCATAAAAGAAAATGCTAAAATATGTTCATTCAAAAAGTGAAACAATTAGAACTGCTGAAAGTAGCAGAGCTCCCTCAGGCTCTCCATCCAGGAGAGCTTCTTTCCACCACCTGAGGCTTCCTGGTACCCATCACACCCCTCTGAGAATGAAAGTGGTTGTGGGTTTATGTGCTACATCCTGAGACTATTTTGGAAACCTGTTTTTTGTGAATGATGAATGACGTATGGGATTATAAACAGCCACTATGAAAACCTCTGTATCACTGAAAAGCTTTCTCTATGCATATTTATCAGGTGGTGGCAGATTTAGGTCATACCTCTGCCAAAGAAAGAACAGTGATGAATAAGTCCCCAGCTTGTGATCACCTGTTCAGAACGGAAGACCAAGTTTGCTTGATTTTAAGCCCATGTTGAGCAAGTCAGTGAAGGTAACTGCAGCCATACAAGGCTTCAGAAAGGGTCTCAGGGTTTTTTGACAAGGAAGTGAGGTAAGTTCAGGCAAATCAATTAAGATGTCATGACAAGGCATGGAAAATGTGAGTGCAAAATTGTATTCAGCTCTTTTATTCACAATTTAGAAGAAATCCAGAGAGGAACTTTGCTCTATGCCTGTCATTGATTCACCTCTGTTTCCTTCACTGAATGTTCCTGTGTAGTCAAGATTTGTTATTCTTGGATGGAAATCATTATAATATTATAATTAGTAGACTCAGCTACATAACATTACAAAAGCAATACACCATACTCGCAATATAACCTAATCAAATAAATGAGATATCTTAGGCTCTTAATTTCTTGAAGTGCTCCCCCACCCCCCAACAACTTCTGTTGTCTTGTTTCATTTATGCGATGTGAAGTATCAGGGTCACAGATTACTGGGAGGCAACTCAGCTTCATGTTTATTCACAGGTCACATACCCAGATTGTATCTGAGAAGTCCTCTGTCAAACTAAATCGTGCCTTAAAACAAACAGCATAATGATTAACCACTGAATATAACCTGAATGTGTTTTGTGTGGTAGAGATCATGCTGTTTTGGATAATTTCTGTGCCTAATTCTGTGTCCAAATATATTAAAAATCTGGACCTGTATCTCACTCGGCTTCTGTGAATCCGGAAAGATCTTTTGAGATCATGAAGCAATGGCATTTTTCACCAGCTGAAGTACTCACCTCATGGCTGTATCACACCTGAATTAAATAGTCAGCCTCAAACAGGACATACAAACACCTCTGTTTCCTTTTTAAGTAACACTCTCTTGGCAAGTCCTGCTGAAATTATGTTGGTGGCCCATATTAATTTTAAGTTTGTAGCTACTAGATCAAAAGCTCAAACTGGGACATTAATTTTCTGAGAATACTATCCATAAACTAAAATTTTTTGAAAACAATTTAAGCAACAACATGTAACCACTCCTTTATTAAAGCAGATTGTACTAGTACACTTCACTTAATCAGGATGAAGATAATTAGGAAATCTGGTTAATTGGGACTTTTCCTAGGGAGCTGAATTAAACCAAATGAGTTTTGACTGGCAAGGGACAATGGTTAATTGGGATGATAATTCCACTTAATTGGTGTGCCTGCAGGCAGTTAAGAGGTCTGTGAGGCTTAGAGGCTAATAACAGCCTTTCTCTCCTCAACAGACCATTCAAAATCAGTAAAACAAAATGGTTTTAATGTCCCCATGTACACATTAAGCATTGATCAAAAGTTCACTGTCTTCAAGAGGTCATCATCATAAGACTTTTAAGGAACTTGGTGGTGCTAAATTTTTCCAAATATGTTTCATCTCAGAGTAAAGAGACAAGTGATCAAGATATTTCCCTAGTGGTGGAATATTTTGCTGCCAATGTTTCTCTCAGCCATCAGATTCCAATATTGGAAAACAAAATAAATACAAAAAAACCCACAAAACAAACAAACAAACAAAACCCAAAACAACAGCAGCAAAAAAAGTCTAGTACGTCTAGTACAAAATTGCATTTGCTATTCCCAGTCATCTTGCCTTGATATAATAAAAAGTCATCTTCATTATTCTCTCTAGAAGAAGAAACAAGAATTGGTTTCCTTTGCTCCCCTGGGAGTTTGGCTGAACTATGCTGACTTCCACCTGAAACTTCACCATAAAAGCCCCAAGGGAACACTCCCACACCACTGGCTCCAGAGTCTCTTTGCCACCCTTCCGCAACACACTGGCTGCGTCACTTCAGATCCCTCCCAAGCCATCAGCCCACATCCTAACCAGCTCTCTTCTGTACTCCAAGTATGACTCCAAGTGCCTTGACTATTATTTGGCTCATAAGACAGGGTGATGGATCTGCTATTGCTATATGATGTTGTTTGGGAAATCTAAAGTGCATGAACTGGGATGTTTATCTCAAAAACTGGAAGTTTTGCTTTTCCTTGATGGTGATACTATTTTGAGACTACTCCTGACCAAGCAAATAGTTTTCACATAGCTTATAGACAGTATCTTTAAAGCCTCTACTCCTCCCCTTTCTTTGAAATTTTCTGACACATAGACACCACAGATGCATTACCCTCATTTCATTAAGGAAATTGTTGGAAAATACCTTTCTTATTATTTATTTTCCCCTTACCATATCACAGAATGGTAGGGGTTGGATGGGACCCCTAGGGATCGTCTAGTCCAATCTACCTACTAAAGCAGGTTCACTTTAAGCAGATTGCATAGGACCACATCCATGTGGCTTTTGAAAGTCTCTGGAGAAGGAGACTCCACAACCTCCCCAGGCAACCTGTTCCAGGGCTCTACCACCCTCACAGTAAAAAAGTTTCTCCTGATATTGAGGTGGAACATCCTGTGTTCCATCTTGGCCCAGTGTCCCTTGTCCTATCACTGAGTAGCACTGAAAAGAGATTGGTCCCATCCTCCTGACACCCACCCTTTAGATATTTATGAGCATTGATAAACATTGATAAGATCCCCTCTCACTCTTCTGTTCTCCAGGATAAACAGACCGAGTCTCTCAGCCCTTCTTTGTAAGAAAGATGCTTCAGTCTCATAATCATCTTTGTAGCCCTCCATTGGACTCTCTCCAGTAGTTCCCTGTCTTGAATTGGGGAGCCCAGAAATGGACACAGTATTCCAGATGTGGCTTCACTAGGGCAAAGTTGCTCACACTTTTCTTTTTGCACCTCAGGATACCATTTGCTTTCTTGGCCACAAAGCCACTGCTGGCTAAAGGTTAACTTGTTGTCCACGAGTACTCCTAGGTCCTTCTCCGTGGAGCTGTTTTCCAGCAGGTCAATCCCTAACCTACACCTCCCCAGGTGCAGGATGCTACACTGTCCTTGTTGAACTTCATTAGGTTCCCCTCTGTTCAACCTTCCAGCCTGTCCAGGTCTTGCTGAATTGCAGCACAGCCTTCTGGTGTGTCAGCCACTCCACCCACAAACTTGCTGTGGGTACACTCTGTCCCTTCATCTAGGTTGTTTATGAATATGTTGAGTTAGACTGGACCCAGTATTGACTCCTGGGCAACACCACTAGCTACAGGCCTCCAACTAGACTGTCCCACTGACCACAACTCTGTGAGCTCTGTCATTCAGACAGTTCTCAATCCACCTCATTGTCCACTCATCTAATCCACATTTCCTAAGCTTACCTATGAGGATGTTATGGGAGGTAGTGTCAAAAGCCTTGTTGAAGTCAAGGTAGGCAACATCTACTGCTCCCCCCAGCTAGTGACACCAGCAGAAAAGGCCATCAGATGAGTCAAACATGACTTCCCTTTGGTAAATTCATGATGACTACTCCTGATAATCTTCACATGCTTAGAATGAGCTGTTCCATCACCTCTTCAGGGATGGAGATAAGGCTGACTGGCCTGTAGTTTTCTTTATTGCCCTTTGTGAAGACTGAAGTGACACTGTCTTTCCTCTGGTCCTCAGGCATCTCTCACATTCTCCATGACCTTTCAAAAATTATGGAGAGTGGCTTAGAAATAACATCAGCCAACTCCCTCAGTACTCATACATCATAGCAGAATGCTTCATTCAAAAAAAAAACAAAAAAACAAAAAAAACCCAACAACTTAGAAAGTAGATGAAGATTTAATGCTAAGTTAGGAAAGCTTTCACCTAAACTCCATCTTTTCCTGGAGCACATGAACTAAGAACAGAAACTCAAGAGAGAAAAATGGTAAAGGAATCACATGAAAATATGAAAATTAAAACAATGCAATGTGTATTTATCACACTAAATAAAATAATGGAATTTTGAAGAGTAAACATTCAATATTTAAGCAATGTTAGAATCTAGTTAAAAATATGATTGTTACCTTTTATTTGATTCACAGAATCACTATGGTTGGAAAAGACGTCTAAGCTCCGTACAGTTACCTGAAAGGAGGTTGTAACAGGTGGGTGTTGTTCTCTTCTCCCAAGTAACTAGTGATAGGAGGAGAGGAGGTGGGCTTAAGTTGTGCCAGGGGAGGTTTAGAGCAGACTATAGGAAAAAATTCTATACTGAAAGAGTGGTGAGGCATTGGAACAGACCATCCAGGGAGGCAGTGGAGTCACCACCCATGGAGGTGTTCTGAAAATGTCAGACATAGCACTTCAGGACATCGTTTAGTGGTCATGATAATGTTAGGTAGATGGTTGGACTTCATGATCTCAAAGGTCTTTTCCAATCTTAATGATTCTGTGATCAAGTCCAACCATTATCTACTCCACCAGGGCCACCAATACACCATATTCCTGAGCAGTACATCTAGACAGCTTCCAAATACATCCAGGAATGGTGATCCAACCACTTCCCTGGGAAGCCTGTTCCAGTCTTTGATAACCCTTTTGGTATAGAAGTTTTTCCTAATGTCCAACCTAAACCTCCCCTGATGTAACCTGATGACATTTCCTCTTGTCCTATCAGTTCTGACTTGTGAGAAGAGACCAACACCCATCTCTCTACATTTCACTATTCATTATTAATCTGCTGCTGATACACAGTTTTAAAATTTTGACAACCATAAAGATCCCTGTACATGAAAGGAAATATTATTTTTACCATATTCGTGTTTTTGAGACATTTGTATAATTTGTATAATTCTGTATTGGTCAAGCATCATCTAGAAGATGTTTGCTACATCCCTTTGGTAAGTATAGTCCTACAGTTTGAGCTAGTGCATTAATATGACTCTGGCTCTGCCAGTTGAAGAGCTAAATCTTTTAAAAAAGAACTACATAGACTATTACAGAGTTGGGGTGACATGTATGTGGGGAGGGGTTTACACTTCCTTTCCCATAAAGTACCCTACTTCTTTATAGGAATCTTTTCAGAAAGGGAGGAAATAGAAGCCTGTTCCCAACAACAGTCATGAAAATGAAATGTCATTACCAGCACTCTCAGAAATCTCCTAAGGATATAATCTCCAAAAAACGCTTTTTAACTAGAAAGGAGACTGTTCAGTTGTTCACCAATTTATATTTATGGCTTTACAATGTATAAATTTAACTAGCAATTTTGCAGAAGGAGAATATACCTAAGCAAACCCTATTAAAGTAATGAGACAAAAAAAAGTGCTTTTTATTAACATCATCACTTTATGGCAATATCAGACTCCATCTTTTCTAACTTAACCTTGAAGAAAATACATTGCTTCTCTGATTTTAATTCAGCTAGTAACTCTCAACTAAAATATCTCAGCCCTAAAATATCTAAAGCCTTGCAGGGGATTTTCTCTCCATCTGCAGATCTGTTCTTTGTAATGACTGCTTCTCTGAGCACAATGAGTGCTCTTCATGAAGAAATTACTGTAATAGACCCCTGACATCTGGGCTGTTTATCAGTGTTATGACATCTGTCCATGGACACAATGTAGTCACCTTTATCCCTTATTCATACACATAAACCTGTAAATCCTTTCCTGATATACACAGCCTGTGGTAAAGATTCAACAGAAAAGAAAGCAAGCCTTGTATTTCCCTGGGACATAATCCCAGGGTCTTCCTCTATTAACACTGTTACTGGAGGAATTTGTACTCAGTGAACTCTACACCGATCAATTGAAACAAAAACTTCACTATGATCCAAGATCAAAATGTAATTTAGTTATACTCCTTCTTGTCTGGTTTCAATTACTTCCCACAAATTACATGTATCACCAGGTAGCTTTAAACTGCATTACGCTGCTGCTTGGAATTGCATAATTTTCTTACTGTTTTCCCCAGGCTCAACAAAACAAATCAGGATTACTGTTTGTCCTGGTTTGAGTGAGAACCTGACCCTAAACTGTGACACTGTTCCAAAAATGCAGTGAGACCCTAATTTGAGAGGCCTTTCAAGTCCTCTCTTTTTCTTCAAAATAAGCAAAAGATCTGTATGGAAGGTCTGGGTAGGAATAAATATATATGAATATACAACAGACATGATCAGCAAACTTTTGAAAAGACCTTGTCAAACTGTCATTCCCAGGTGGAGAAGGAGTCCCAACTGAAGCAGTCCCAGGAAACTGATAAAGAAAGCCACAAGAGAGGTTCATCTCTTGTTCTCCAAATCCAAGTAAACAGCAGTAATATTAAGGGCTGTTTCTGCTGGTAAGTACTCAGTGTAACTTCCTTGATTATCTACCTAAGCATTCCCAAATTATGCTCCCTAAATTGCTGCAGACTGGTTTTCAAACGAGGAATCTCTAGCAACTCTATCCTGCTATTTTCTTCTTCCCTTTTCCCTTCCCTTCAACAAGTGCCTTGTCTTTCATCCATCCATTTCAGGGGAAGCTCACTTCAGTACTCTCCTCATTTTCCACCTTTGTTTTAAACTTTTATCTCCATGATCAACCCATCCTGCAGTTGCCTAGAAGTGTCTCAAGCAATTCTGCCATGGTGAGTAATGATAAGAGTTGATTATTTGCAGATGTCCTGAAAAGACACAAGTAGTGTCCTGCAGGCTTCTCTTGCAAATACACACTTTTCAACTCAGGTGAATAAAAGTACCAGCCTACTTCTCCTCCCACTGTATGGCCTTTAGTGTTTAGAATTGCAAACACGTAACTTAGTCAGCAAAGATTTAATTTCTAATAACCTTTATCAAAAGTTCCTGCTCCTTGAGTTTGACTTAGACCAAGCAATGATTTGGGAATGCTTCACCCTGTGCACTAGTATTGAACAGCCTTTTGCAAATAATACCCTGGCCAACCTACTATCTGATTGCTACCTTCCCCCTACTCCTCGTCCTCCTGCATAACAAAGCCTCTGAACACCCTATAATCCTGTGACATCCCAGAGGCAAGCAGATTTCATTAGTATTAGAGTTTTGAGATTTCTTTCTACTCTTTTGGTTGCTAGAATTAAACAAATAAATCTTACCACAAGACAGATGTTATTATAAAGCCATCAGCTTGCATAGCAAGATCTTTTGTTTTGGATCATCAAAGTCATAGGTTCCAAATGACAAAAGTGCATCACTGTGAGAAGAAAGCCACAGGCTCTGATCCTCATTATGAGGATTGCATATAAAGCTTCTATTTAAGTATCATCAGAAAAGATGCAGAAACAGCCATGGGAACAGGGACTTTAAACTATGAATTCTTCTCGTAGCAATGTGCCCTTTTTATTGGGTTACAGCATCAGCACCTTTGGGGTCATTTTGCCTCTGCCCTCTTAGACCTTGCATTCATTGTCTCATTTGAACAGAACAGAAGGGGAACAGCTTAAATTTCAATCTTTTCTGAAAGGTGGTGGCTACAATTGGCCACTAAAACCTGATAGCTCTGAGAATCCCACATTCTGCCTTCTCACTTGCAACCTTTCTATCACTTGTCTTCTCAATGGCTAAATCTGCAAAAATCTTACATGTAATTTTCTCACATCCTTATATGACTGCTCATGCGTGAGATACACCATTATTGTTTCCTGAGGCAATTTTTGATCATGTACTTGGTGATTTTTATTTTTTTTTAATATTATTTTTCTGTTGTTACCCTGCTGAGATAATCACAGTGTTTTTATTTAAGTTCCTAATTGTATGCACTTAATCTTAGGTAGGTACGCCCAGATTATCAATAGAAGTATTCTGGAGTGGATAGTTGGTGATGAGTTACCTCAGAATAATTAATGCATTTGTAGTGGCTAAGTCTGCAGGCTCTCCACATTTTTGTTCTGGAGCATAAAATAGTGGGAAGAGCCCAGACCAGTTTGTGTGACTTTGTGTTTGTGCTTTGTAGAAGCCAATGCATTTGTGTATGTCTGTGTGTGTGTAGTTCTGTATATAAATGTCTACCCACAAGGATAAGACTGTTTTTCAAGAAAGAAATATTTTCAGAAGAGCTTTTATGGTTTTCTACTCTTGGACAATCATTAGCAGTCGCTTACCCAAGTCTTATAGTAAGATTCTTTCAAATGTTAACTGCAAGAGGAACAAATAGTAATTTTTGGGTGGTTAAAATATTACAAGATGAATTGCTGAAAAAAAACCCCAGGTAGCAACATTGTGGTGAATAAAATTCATATTTACTTCCTAACTTCCACCAACTATAAAGTATTTGTATACATGACTAATTTTGGTCCACCTGAAACTTTTGTTAATTACTAAATTCCCATCTTATTTCTGATGAAGTACCCTGTAACTTCACTATAGTATTTTCTTTAGAGTAAAACTGATCTGATTCCATTTAATATTGATGTCTATGGAAAGAAATAATAAAAAAATGCCATGTAGTGCTTTTTTTCTCCAAATCATCTGATATTTTCTATTGTGTGTCTGATCTTTCCTTCCAGCTGTGCTTATTCCTGACTTTTCATCATCTCTGCTGTTCTAACCCTCCCCCAATATCCCAACCTTGCTCAAGAAAATATGTCAACTACTGTGTGTGGTTGTATGTTTGGTTTTTTTTTTGTTTTGTTTTGTTTTGTTTTGTTTTTTTTGTTTTCGTTTTTTGTGGTTTTTTTGTTTTTTTTTGTTTTTTGTTTTTCTTTTCTGTAATTTGGAAATTTTATAGTTAGGGTGATTTATTTCTCAACCAACATGCATGAAAAGGTGATGTTGTCATGCTGGTCTTCTCACAACATCTTTGCAGGTATTGTGACATTTTAAGTAGTTTTATTAATAGCAATGAGCAAAAATTCAAATGTGAAATTGTACCACAGTTGGTCTGTCAATTTCAATTAAATTAAAGCTATTAATATTCCATCAAAAGTGTGAGTATGCTGTAATAATTTATCATAATTTCTCTTTGAAATAAAAAACATGCAAGGCTTAATATATTAATGGAGATGCGTTTTATGTGGAGTTTACTAGTTGTTGCTTATACCTGCCAATTAAATGCTTCCATTACTCTTAAAATCAAAAATATAAAAAATAAACAATATAAATAAGTATTGTTTTCTCATAGATTTTGGAATTCACTTTTCATAACTAAAATAATTACAAATATTTGTGCTACAGTTAATGTAAAAGAAATTTTTCCTGAAAATTTAAACAAAATTATAAGGCACCTTAAATTAAAGGCACCAGATGGGAGAGATGGGACAAACACTAGCTTAGAGGATCTCAAAGAGAAGCTCACTGGTGGGATCAAGCACTTGGCACACCGTATGTAATGGTACCTAAAACAAAGTGAAGAAAAGATCCATTTTTTTTAAGCACTATCTATGAGGAAGAGGAGACAGGAAGATGGTACTTTACTGCAAGGACAATGTTAACAAGAGAAGATTCAGGCCCTCTTATAACAGAAGTTAGAGCTTTCTTCAAGCAAAGGATGGAGTATAGGTGTGCACATGTTAAAGACCACTTCATATGTGCAAGAAAACAAAAGGTTTTTCAAACTTCTACTCTTATTACATAGGAAGAAAAAAAAGTATTATGGGGCAGATATCTTGGGGATATCTGCTAGGTATCATAATGTGAAACTGAAAAAAAACATGTTGCATACTGTCATGACAGGAAGCATAGGCTTACTTTGGAAATTAGTTGATGCCTAGGTATACACTGATCTTGATATGTTTTCTGAAATTATGGAATGCTATGCACAGTCAACATTTTAAAAGGGTTGCCTTTTTGAAGCTTGAGTTGTTCTTGGCATACCTACCTGGTATGGATGTGAGTCTGCAGCCAGAAATGCTATTGAAAGATGGGAGCTATTGAAGAACATCCTGCAGGCTGCCCACATCACCCAAATGCCACAGATATTAAAAAGGCAACTGAGCAATAAGCTGTTTAGGTTAAATGCCTATTTCAGAACAAAACCAATGTAAAAATGTATCTTACGTGTTCTTTCATACATGGACAAGTGTTTCTTTTAACAACTAATAATGGAAGTAAAAGATGTCATTGAAATGAGAGCGATCAGTATGATTAAGGACAATATACAGGCATTTGGAAATATACTATGATTACTCCCTTCAATTCTCTTCCACTCCACTCCAAAAAGTAGGTCAAACAGAGTTATGTTTCTAGATGAAGTTGTAAAAGCAGTTACATAAAACACTGAGACATTTAACTCATGTTTCAGTTCTGTATTTGTAATGAAAACTGAGGTTTTATTTATCCCACCTGATGTAGACAGAAAGTTTTATCCCTGTAATACAACAGAATATGAGACTATTTCTACTGTATGCAATCACTTCCAGATCAAGCACCTCAGCTGAATGCTTCATCAGTTAATATCTTGATTTAAAACTGAAACTGAATTAGCAGGGATTGCACTGAATGATTTGCAAACCATTATTGTTGTATACTTATTTTTTTTATTATTATCTTTTGAGTGAAATCAAAATGCTGAAAAATGTCCTCAGAAATCTCTTTCTGGCTTGACACTATCAAGTATTCTTAGTAACTATTTGGACAATTATATAAAATATTATTTGATACTCCTTTGTAAACTAGTGTGTGGTAAAAATGTGAAGGCTAAATTACTATCACAAATCTACGTGCCTTTTCTAACTACAGGGTCAGGATTCAAGTGCTGACATGAGAGAGTAGTCAAAGAGAAAAAAAGCTGTATGAAATGAGGCTTAACAACAATATTCTGTTTACTGAAAAACTGGTTTGAGGAAACACTCTCTCTGCCTGGAAACTCAAAGGCATAACCAACATCTGGGAAGAGGAGGAGGTGCTTTTGATGTGGAAAAGACACAGAACTACTGACTGGAAGCTGAATTTATGGGTAAAATCCCCCAAGCTTGAAAACAGACATACTTTACTACCAGTAAGGGTAACTAAAGACTAGCAGGAAGATGAGGAACTCCAGATCATCTGAAGCCCTAGAAGTGAGATTTGGTATCTCTCTGAAAGTTATCTTTAGTACAGTTTTTAGGAGAAATTTTACCTCCTGTGTGGTCTGGGACTCAAAGGCAATCGTCATATTTCCCATTTTCAGAATTTGTGAATCTATAAATTCTCCCTTGATTTCCCTTCACAGGTTCTGGGGGAAGAAAACTGCCTAGATTATTCCCATCACAATCAATACATGCCTAAAGAAGATGAGTGTAAATCATTTAGAAGGGTCAAGAAGCTCTTTTGACCCCCATATGATATTGTGCAGATGCATTCTTTCCTATCCTTATAACAATTTTTCCCTAGAACTATTTGTGATCCACAAGAAACCTGCCATCCTTTGAGACAGGACACAGGTCAGCTTATGCCAGCAGAGAGAGACTTTCAGGTGCATTATATAATGCTTTACAACACAGAAGGAAAACTGGCAGGTTTAGTATAAAAAACGGATTCTCTCTCTTCATTCCTGATTCTCAGTCTCTGATCAGACTGGCTGGAAAGATTGTTTTTTCCATAAATAGAATTCCTCAGCTGTGCATTCAGGTAGTTTTTCTCACATGCTGTGGGTGCCAGGCAGTAGCTGAGCAGTTGTGCAGAGCAGCTGGATGACCTGAGAGCAGGATGCACAACTAAATCTGGTGGTCTTGGTATAATGGTATCTGGATGAAACGTAACAGCCTAACAGTATATAATAATAGACTACACAATGTTATAGTAATATACTTTCTAATAATTAGAGAGATATATATCATTATATGGAACACAATACATACACTATAATAATATATAATAATATACACAAGCAGTGTAGATTCTCTGTTTCCTCTGGCCTTAAACTACATAAAATCACTACTAGCTCAGAACTGATTAAATGGCTGAAGTACAAGTCAAGATTTAATTGATATACTTTATAAATAGCCTTCAACTATGGCCCCTGGATACAGTAATTCATGTAAAAACAGGCTAGGGTATGGCAGGAAACGAAACATTCATATTTTGTTTGTTTGCCATTTTAACAATAAGGATGTGGCTCAGATAGCTGTTTGGTTTGAAATGGGACACAAAAGAAATTTTTTTTTTTAAGTGATATTGCAATACATGATTGAACTACAAACAAAATAGCCTTTTATATTCCAGCAGAAAATATGATTTCTGACAATGCAAAAAGTTGAGCTCCAAGTGAAGACTGATTAACCAAATTAAACCAGAGATCTCTCCAAAGATACTGCAACATATTCACACTGTTTGAGTGACAAGATGGAGATGGAACACCCACAATGTCATGCAAGTGTGCAATAGCATGTCAGGGTCTCATACCATTTTATGATATGAATCACTCACTGTACCACAGTGAAGATGTGGTAGTGAAGCAGACTGTCAGGATTCCCACTGCACAAATATTTTTCAGAGCTTTATATCACCTCTGTCTTTAACTGCAGCTGCTTTCCATTTGGTATGCAAGATTGGCCTGTGGATGCAGTTCGTTTTACTGACATAAATCTATTAAGTGCTTCTCAAAGCAAGATACACAGAAAAGTGTAGACCGGCCAATACCCAAGGCACAATCTGTCATTCTGATGTGTTTGTAGGCAGAAAAGAAATCTCAATCAAAAGCAGAGTAAAATCTTTGTTTAACTTAGCATTGGTTTCTTTCACCAGTTTTTAACTCATCATTTTAAGGATAATGACTGGGCAGTGATTAGAGCTGCTTATCGTGCAAGTTAGCACCATGCAATCGCCCTTTTTGACACTGAGGGGATTTTCTTAGCTCCTCTGAGATAAAAGCTCTGGTTTCTTGAATCTGCTGTAACTACTGTTACTTTAGACCTCTTGATTGCTTTTCCCCATCTGTATTAACTTGCTAGCCCAAGTATGTTTGGCACCTACGGAATTCCTACAGGCTAGGGACTTGTGACCAGATTAAAAGAAATTAGAAATAGTGTCCTTAGAACAAAGCATTAATGCACTTCCTCAACAGTAACGATGATGTAAATAATGAAAACAATGAGCAGTTATTAACTGTCACTCTAAAAGTGTTTTGTTTTCTTTTTTTTTCTCTGCAAAGTTCTCCATGACCTTTTGAATTCCTCACTGGTTTGAAAAAATCACCTTCTGCCAGTGTTTCCCTGCCTGTTGTCTCACTGACGACTCTCAGACAGTATATATCTATTAATTTAACCCTAACCTTAGAGTCTAATTAAAAGCCCAGGGTCAACTACCATTCAGTATCTTACTTTTGAATTTTAACACAGTTTATAAAAGTGAAGAAACAAAAATAAGGACTTTCCATTGTTTTTACTTCCTTCTTGTATTCTGCTCAGGCTAACTCTGTGCTAAGTATCCATTATAAAAAGAAATGTATGTACCTTAAACAGAAATAGCCACAGATCCTGACCATCTTGTCACACTGTCTGCTTCCAAAAATTTCTCTTTTGCTCCAATCTGGCCCTAAAATCTCTGATTTTCAACAATGCTGTAGTCGAGGGTTTACTCACTGGGTCATAATCTCCCCAGGGAAGTGGTAAATTCCACAACATTGAATGCTGCTAAGATTCACCTGGACAGGCTGCTGGGACATTTTATCTACATTGTGCTGTTCCCAAGAAAGGCTGGACCAGATGATCCTTAAGGTCCCTTCCAACCTGGTATTCCAGGACTTCATGATAAGTCACCAATGGTTTCCCTTTATAGTCAATGGACTATGGGCATCTCCAGAGAATAATTCTTCTCTTATTAAAATCCTTTTCTAGTTTTTAATTTCTATGGAAGAATGTATCTTATCTTGATGTTCCCAAAGTGTCTAAACCTGGCAGGGAGGAAGAACATAAGATGCATCATGAATCTCATCAGGCTGATGGCTGGGGCTGAGCTCTGAGGCATCATTCACGCACAAGAAGTCTCTCTTCACCTGCTTAATGGCTACAGATTTTGCTACAGAGTCTAAGTATTGCACCACCTGAACTCCTCTGTAGGTCTCATCTAAAAGAAATGGCTACATTGAGAGAAGAATATGATTAATTTAAATAATCTAATATCAAGATGCAAATCTCCATCTTCAAAATGTGATACACAAACCAGGACTGACAGATGAAGTTTCACATACCAACTCCTTAAGATAATTGCTACAGACAAACCTACTTAGGGAAACTTTCTTATGAAGAAGTCTAAAGCCCAGTCATTTATATCATACAAGTGATAGATTTTTATAGTAGTATCAGATGTCACTAACACAATTAGCTTTATCAACAAACTTTCTCATTGAATATGAAATCAGATTTGTTGACAAATTTATTTTTGTGAAGCCACACAAACATTAAAGCAGAGTTAGATTCCCTTCACAATTTTTTATGAGTTTCAATCTTTCTCAACTATTCAGTGAAGAACTGGTGTCAGGCTGGTCACAGCACAATCACCACGTAGTCATGCTGCTACCAAAAGTTCTTCTTTCACTGGCCATATGTCTATTCCACTGATTGCCATTCCAAGCCAATTAACTTTTGACTCACTGGTCAACTCCAGCTGTATCTGACAGATGTCCTATAGTCCTAAAACAGTCAATCCTTCCCAGTTTCATGAAAGTACTCATCCAGAAGGGTGAAGAACATAACTGCTGGTGCCCTTAATGAAGAGCAAATGCCCACATGAGGTCAAACAAAAACAGCCACAAATTAAGTTGTGAATGTCTGGAATACATAAAAGTTTCAAACAGAGCACAAATTCCCTACATAGCCACCCAGAATCCAAACAAAAGTCAAAGTCATTAGAAATCAGAATCACAGAAAGGAAGGGGTTGAAAGGGACCTCTGGAGATCACTGAGTTCAACCCCCCTGCCAAAGCAGTTTCACCTTGAGCAGGTTGTACAGGAACAGATCCAGGGGGGTCTTAAAAGTCTCCAGAGAAGGAGACTCCATAACCTCCCTGGGCAGCCTGTTCCAGTGCTCCGTCACCTCAAAGTAAAGATGTTTTTCCTCATGTTGAGGTGGAACTTCCTATGTTCTAGTTTGTGTCCATTTCTCCTAGTCCTACCAATGGGCAGCACTAGTCCCATCCTCTTGACACCCACCTTTTAGACATTTATAAGCATTGATAAGGGCCCCTCTCAGTCTTCTCTTCTCCAGGCTAAAGAGCTCCAAGTCTCTCAGCCTTCCTTTGTAAGTTTTGGAGACTTTGGAACATTTCTCCAGTTTCCCAATCAACTCTGCAGCTCTCCATTGGACTCTCTCCAGTAGTTCCCTGTCTCTCTTGGACTGGGTAGTTCAGAAATAGACACAGTACTCTATATATGGCCTCACTAGGACAGAGTAGAGAGGCAGGAGAACCTCCCTCAACCCTCCCTCAGCCTTCATTAGCTCTGCTGCTCACAGAACTGCTTTCACACCAGCACACTATGAACTCTTCTCCAGTTTCCTTACTTATTTCTAAGTAGGTTTTCTTAAAATTAATGTTACTGTACTAGTAACTGCAAAATATAGCATCATTTTTGTAAGATACAACTACACCATGCTATTTTTCCAGCTACACAACTGATATTTATGAAAAGATTCTGAATTTTCTGCATCATTAATATTATTGATGAAGTTACCATCTCCAGGGACTGAAGTCTATATCTATTTTTAGGATTGCTTTTATTCATAATGTTCCTTGAACAAATTTGTATTATTATTGCATTGCTGGCAATATATTTCCTTCACAGCTATTCAATTAAATAAGTATTCTTTACTGTATAAATTAATTGCTATTAAACTGTCTTCTGCATGTTTTCCTGATTTTAATACAGTGATGTTTCAAGTTCTTGCCATCCCTTCATTACTGAGGCTGAACCAGAATCATATTAAACTAAAGTTATTGTTTTTCCATAGAAAGATGTTTTTGTGGTCAATCAATAACCTGTTCTTTTCAACTTGATATCTGAACTTATTTTTTTTAAACTATCTCATGCCAATGAAATTTTGTCATATTATTCCTTGAGATTAGGACATTTTAAACCTGTCAAAACATCAGGAATCCATACAAATACATATCCTTACTGAAACCTACTCATGTTTGCATGTACTAAATGTATTCAGGCTGTCATCACCAGTCTTGTATAAGTCCATTCTGTGGATGAATGCACCTTTACCCTTCACACAATTTCTGAACAGGTTTATGTCATATGGCATGGCACAGAGCAAATGAGACATCCAGTCTTCAAGACCTCCACAAATGGAGATCAAAGCTCTATTCAGCCACACCAAAAGTTGTCAAAAGATAAGAGAGAGCACCTTGGTCATTAATAATTTTCTCTTTGGTTATAGGAGAAGGAATATTAAGGATAGGCTATTTTAAATCTTTTTGTTTTCTGAGGGGAAGAATTTATTGAGTGATGAAAAAATCTGTTTTGCTCATCATATATATAAATGATACAAAAAGCTTTGAAAACATCAAATCAATGCAAGCAGGAAGAATCGTAGATAGTACTAGAAAAAAAACCTGACACTAAACCATAAAATAACTGAAGACTCATTTCATCCATGTACTGCTTCTTGACTACTGAGATGAGGTTACCGTGTGCCATCCTGGCCATCTCAACACAAAAAAACCACAGGGGTAAGTTAAGGAAGAGGCTGAAAGACAAGGAGGCATGGTCACATGGATAACCAGAGCTACCTCTGCTTCTCTAGAAGACAAGATGGGGGACTTGGAAAAGAAACAAATCCAGAGCAATATAAGAGTGAGGACTGGTGTAAGATTATCCATTGCTTTTAACTATGCATGAAAATGAGGGCACTCCTGAAGTGTTCAGTGGCTGCTTTAAAACAAGTAGGAGTAGGCTTTTGGGGTTTTGATTTTGTTTTCACACACAGTGCATAATTGAACTGTCAAGCTCATTTCCACCTGATATTTTTCTGATGCCAAAAACTTAACTACAGTTCAAAAAAGCTGAGGAAGAGAAGAAAAAACTACCACAGGGTATAAGGCAAGATGGTCTGGATACAGCTATTTAAAGATTCAATTTTTGACTGCTGGAAGCTGAAGGAACACAACAGAGGAAAGATTACTCTTTTTTTTGTGATTTTTCTTTTATGTTTTCCTAAACAAGCCTAAATCAGCATCCTCAAAATTGGCTACACTGACCATTGCTGCATAAGAAAAGAAAAGAAAAGAAAAGAAAAGAAAAGAAAAGAAAAGAAAAGAAAAGAAAAGAAAAGAAAAGGAGAAGAAAATTGCCACTAAAGCCTTCTCTCTTCCCCTTTTTAAAAAGACAAACAAGAAAGACACAAAACATCACAACAAAACCCCAAACCCTAAAACATTGCCTGGGTATTATTTGCAGTATGCTTTCCAATCTGAAATAAACCAGGAAAACACATTTTTTGAGACTACCTCCACAAATGAATTAAACCTCAAAAATCCCATTGTCATTTTGTTGAAATAAGTAAAACAAAGATAAAATAATCTGGCTAAGTCACAAATCAATTCCTTGAAAGAGCCAAAATAAAGAAGTCTTATCTCTTTGCTTTCAGTCTTATGCTTATACCCCAATACTGTCCTTTTCTTTCCTCATATTGATGAATGAAAATGAATGAGACTAGTATATATGATGGAAACACATGATGACATCTTGCACATTGACAAGGTTTAGGGTCAGGGCGGCCCCTTAGACCTATAACAGCCACTCTCTGTTAACCCCCCTCCCTCCCCAAAGGGGAAGAGAAGGGGAATAAGGGAGAGAGACTTGGCCATTAAAAAAGTAAACTAGAACAGCTTCAGTGAAAATGAAAATAATAATAAAAATGGAATATATACAAAACCAGTATCAAACCCAACACCCCGATAGTAATTACGTCACTGTCACCACTGATGCTGTGGAGCAGGCACTGGGAGAATCCCAGACGGGGCCCCACAGCAGATGGGAGCTGTGTTCAGAAGCTGGACTCTGGTACTGGATTCAGGAACAGACAGATTGGGATGGAAGGCAGAATGGACAGAGGCCTCCTCAGATGCTCTGAAGAAGAAACTGGAAGAGTAAAGCTGACAAAGCGGGCCAAGAGGGCAAAGAAAGTGATGAGACCCTTGCAATCCCTCAGTTTTATACCGAATATAACATATATGGGATTGAATACCTCATTGGTCAGTTCAGGGTCACCCGTCCTGGCCACTCCTTCCTGCAGGTGTGGCATTTTACTTTCTGCACCCCAATGTGGTACACAAGATCCAGCAGTGGCCTTGGTCTGCACACCAGTCCTTGGTAGTAACTCTAAACATGGGGTGTTATCACTGCTAGAAGCAGACACTGCCTGTGAAAACATGCTGCTAACTTCAGAAAGTACAGTTAGAAGAACTGAACTGAAAACTAAAATCACTGAAAAGAATTAGTTCTGTTCTCACTCAAACCAGAAGACACATCTTTTTTTTTCATCATTACAATGAATTCTTTTCATGAAAACCTACTACTTTACATACAATTTTCATGCCTATTTTTATGTAGAAACATATGGGATTTTATTTTCAGACCAGAAAGTTGCAGCCTCTTCACTGGGTCAAATACCCAACCTTTATTGATGAGATGATTGGCCAAATTTTTACTCACACACAGAGCTCTCAAATGCCAGATGTGCAGGAGGGTCTGGTGGTCTGAAGCAAGTGGTTTGTATAGTCTAATGTGCGATACCATAGACAAATTCTTGGTACATATTGCAGACCTGCTATTAAGAAACTAGGAGCAATATTGTAGGATTCAAATTTCTCTGCATGAGTTTTATCACCTACACCTAAATAGTTGCTACTATCTGCCATTGGTGAAAAATCTACACTCTGGCAAGAGGAAGCAGCATGTCAAGCCTACACAATTGCCGACAAACACAGACTCAATCAAGCAAGTTGTAAGTATTTGTTTAAACTACAGCCGTGTTTCAATAGTATGCTCAGATTAATCATCAGTGTAAAATTCCTGATTAGTTTAATGTCTCCAGTTAATCTGAAAGGAAAAACAAAGGGCTGGCTTTGGTTATAAGGCTATGCCTTTTATATTGATTCTTCTGTGTGTTAGAGAGAGGTCACCAAGAGATTGCTTTCACCGACATATAAATATACCTCTGGCTTATCTAAAAAGGTCTTACTTCACTCAGAGTGGAAGAATCAACCCTTAATGCACATGCAAGGCTGTGAAGTAACTATACCACCTTCAAGCAGCTGGAGAGCTAAACCTGGGCAAAAGATAATTTGGTCTGGCATGCCAACAGGTGATCCACTCAGCATCGTACAAATTTAAGGACATTTGAGGAATTACGTGCTCTTTGTGTTATCTGTGTGCCATCCATTTTATAGGTTCACAGCAGAAAGAACCAGTAGTCTACACCGTATATCAGTAAGTACATAAAATTTCAGACTGTTGTGACATACTTGAGTTTAATTTTGAACTCAAAAGGCCATTTTAGTGTACATCTCCACCACCAAACCTTCACTTTGAGGGATAGCTTTAGAGTTATTTTCATCAAACTTAAAATGAGTGACATAAATTATGCAAGCGCTGCTGCTCAATCAGGCAATACTGTGGTTAAGAAAAAATCAAGAGTCTGTAAAAAGTCAAGAATCACTGTCCACAAGTTATAATTACTCTCGAGTACACTTGTGTTTGAATATATTTATAATTACTTGATTTCATAAGTAACATGTAAGAAAAAATGCTGTGAAGAGGTAAAGTGTTATGACATTTTAAGCCTTGACAGAATCTCTTGTTTTTTTTTCCTTGATTATCAAAACTTGTCAGTGAAATTGCCGAAGATGTTGCACACTGAGAAAAACCAGAATCCAGCACAACTAAAAGAGCTGCTTAAATAATATCCTATCACAGTTTTTAATAATTACTGCAAATATTTTTGCATAATATGCAAGTATAAATTATTTACTTGGACCGGAATAAAAGATGTTTCTTTAGAGATGGAGGTGTGTCACTGATTACCATTGTAGTTAGGGAAACGTGAAATGGTATATAAATAGAGATTTTATATTACATGGTAGCACAGAAGAAATTCAGATAACTAATAAAAAATGCATAAAATAAATGTCATATACGTACATATAATCCTTATAAACCAGTCAAAACTGTGTTTTGATGAAAAAATGCTACTGTGTGATGTATACACTACACTATATTCAGAAAAACAAGGCATAAGTGATCATTAGTAACTTTGGTCTGTAATACCTATGAATAGCTATATATAAAGTAAATGTAAATTTGAAATAAAACAATTTATTTTGAAACATGAGCTAGAGAAAGATCTTCAAGGTATTAAAATCTAATTTAAGATTGTTTAACTGTTCCCTCTGAAACTAACTGGTATCAGTTTGTTTTCAATTCCCCCCAGATCTCAATATTTTCATACACCTGGTATGAATAACTTCCAGTATGCGGTCAACAACATAAAAACCTGCATTCAACGTGCTCCTTCATCACACTAATTCCTAATAAATCTGATCATATCAGATTCCTCAGAAAATACTGAGTTAGAATCATAGAATCACAAAATGGCAGAGGTTGGAAGGGACCTCTGGAGATCATCGAGTCCAACACCCCTGCCAAAGCAGGATCACCGAGGGCATGCCACACAGAAAGAGATTCAGGTGCGTCTTGAAAGTCTTTAGAGAAGGAGATTCTACAACCTCTCTGGGCAGCCTGTTGCAGAGCTCTGTCACTCTCATAGTGAGGAAGTTTTTCCTCATGTTGAGGTGGAACTTCCTGTGTCCCATCATGTGCCTGTTGCCCCTTGTGCCACTGAAAAGAGACTGACCCCTTCTACTTGTCACCCACCCTTCTGATATTTGAAAACATTAATAAGATTCTCTCTTCTCCAGACTAAACAGCCTCAGGTCTCTCAGCCTTTCCTCATAAGAGAGATGTTGCATTCCCTTATTCATCTTTGTAGCTCTCCATTGGACTGTCTCCCTGTCCCTCTTGAACTAGGGAGGTCAGAACTCGACACAATACTCTAGATGTGGTCTCACTAGGGCAGAGTACAGGGAGACAACCTTTCTTGACCTGCTGGACACACTCCTTTTAATGCATCCCAGGATACCATTGGCCTTTTTGGCCACAAGTGCACATTGCTGTTCCACAGGTAACTTATTGTCCACCAAGATGCCACGGTCATTTTCCATGGAGCTGCCTTCCAGCAGGTCAACCCCTAACCTGTACTGGTTCATGGTGTTATTCCTTCCCAGGTGTAGGACATTACACTTGTCCTTAGAACTCTATACTTGCTCTACACAGGCAGACGACCACGAGTGATCATCCACCAGCAGGACTGCATTAAAAGACCACGTGTTTATTCTCAGCTCTTCAGTGGTTCCAGTATGCCTCAATTTAAAGCAGATATAAGTGGCTAGGAAAATGTATGCAAATAAGTTGAAGAGCAGCTCTTAAAGTTCAATTGGTTCAATTTCTGATCATCTGACCACACAGTTGTAAACAATCTTTTTAAAGCAGTGGTGTCACCGCAGCTGCAATCTGACCTTGCATAATAGCTCTCTATTATAGAGCACTCACACATAAAATGAATGATGAGTATCTGCTTCCCAAGGGATGCTAACCATGTCAAATAGAAATGCTCTGCTTAGAGGGATAAAAATGGTTATCAGGAAAAGATTTTGTACCTGTTAGTAAGCACAGAACTCCTAAAAACGGTATTGCCCCTTACTTTGTGGAAATAATAGCTTGTTCAAAAAATATATTTGTACTTTTGAATGTAAATCAGAATGATACAGTCATATGTGGCAAGAATGATGTAGCATTTCATTGGTCATTAATGGTGAAGAAAGTTTCATAGCATTTAATAGCTATGAACATTTAAAAATCAGCAAAGCTTGAAAAGCTTCTAAGCTATTTCCCTCCCATACTGGTGAATTTAAACATTTCTCCTTCTAGTCCACTGACCCTACATCCCACCCTGAGGCACTGAGACACATCAGCCTTAGGTTCCTCACCCAGACCTAGGTTCCTGACGCTTTGGGGTCAGGAGTACTTGGCAGTCAGATACCAATGGATTTTATCAAACCTGTGAGGACCATGGAGGTGAATCTGCATAACACACGTGCTTGTCCTAAGCATCCCTACTATTTGTACTTTCCACGTAGCTAATACTGGATAACTTACATTACATCATTAACATCTGTTTCAAAATTGATCTTTACCCTAAAACCTTGACTTGGGGGAGAATGTTTTGGTTTTTATATTTACTAAGTTGCCAAAAATAAAATAAAATTGGAGCAGGTAGTAATGTTTCAAAACTCCGAGATACTAATCCTATTTACTTAGTCACGGGTCTTTTGATCTGTCATACTTCAACTATATCAAATTTTCATATTGAGAGTAAACATCAAACTAAAATAGAGCACAGTATCTAGGTAGTAATTGGATTAAAAAAAAAACCTCTCCAAAAGACAAAGTTTTGCATAAAACCCACAAAAGATCTAGTAAAGTCAATTGAAAAATAAATCTTATCTACCAGTTTGCAACGCCCTTGACGGCAGCTCCCACACGGACCTCGAGGCATTTGCCAAATGGAAGCAGCAGACAGTAAATGAAGCAGTTAGGCTTTAAAAGCAGGTCAGCTACTGAAGGCTTCAGACATGGAGGCTTCAGTCTTTCACTGAAATGCCTGTTTGGAGGGATCCCAACGCACCATCTGAGGCTGAGCTGCATGCAGCTCTGAAACATGTGAACATGTGGAACAGCCAGTGTAAGTAGCAGTACTTCGTTTCTACCTCTCACTTGGAGGTGAAATCCTCCTCAGTAAAGATTTTGATACTAGTCTTGGGCAAGGTCGAGGGTGAAAATGAAGTGATCATGTTTAAAGTAAAAGGACTTGTTCATTAAAGCTTTGCTTCAGTTTATAAATGGTCATTTTTTTTTTATTTCTTAGTCCTATTCTACATTTTTCTCTTTTCCTGTTTTTATGTTTTCTAGGCATTAATTTTAAAATTCAGACTCATTAAAATTTACTGATACTGTATAAAAACATTCTTCCATCTTACTGACACAATCAGTTCAATTTCTGAGGGCAATATATCACTTAAATGTCACAAAATTCATAAGCAATGTAAAAACTACCCTGATTTGGTATAAATAAAACCATTAAGTTCTACTGCTTTCATCCCTGTCATGCAATTCTAGTATTCACTGCTGCAATAAATTAGGTCTTCTAAACAATGAAACATCGTAAAACAAATTCAAGAGACGCTGTAAATAGGGAACAAAAATAAAATTATCTAGTGCAAGCTTTTCGAGTGTAAACCCCTTGACACATGTTATAACCAGCCAGTTAATAATTGCTTTGTAAATTGTTGTAAATCTGAAATGAAGCATAGGGGATAAAACTAACAAACAAGTCATAAAGTACAATTGTTACTTGTTCGGAGTGATTACTGCTGCTGTCAACCAAGTTCAAAATCTTGTAACAAAGAGCCTGCTTTTATATTTCCTCCAGCGTATCTATTATAATTGTGCTGGAAAATACATATAATTCTTATCAATAAATAATGTGTCACACAAATATGGGCAGATGCTAAATATTTGCAACAGCGACATGCCACAAATTTTAACACCACTCCACAATGCTCTCTCCCTTAGTCACCCAGAACACTCTTTCTAAGGCTAGACAGAATCAATAAAATCACAGAATGTTAGGGGTTGGAAGGGAATTCTGGACATCATTAAGTCCAACCTCTCTCCTAGCTCAGGAACACCCAGGGCAGGCCACACAGAAACAGATCCAGGTGGGTCTTGAAAATCTCTAGAGAAGGAGACTCCACAACCTCTCTGGGCAGCCTGTTCCAGGGCTCTGTCACCCTCACAGTGAAGAAGCTTTTCCTCACATTGAGGTGGAACTTCCTCTGTTTCACCTTGCTACCATTACCTCTCATCCTATCACAGGGCACAACTGAAAAGACATTGGCCCCTTCTACTTGACACCCACCCTTCAGATATTTGTAAACATTAAGAAGATCCCATCTCAGTCTTCTCTTTTCCAGGCTAAACAGCCCCACATCTCTCACACTTTCCTCATAAGAGAGATATTCCAGTACTTTCATCCTCTTTGTAGCAATCTGTTCAACTCTCTCTATTAATTCCCTGTCCCTCTTGAACCGGGGAGACCAGAAGTGAACACAACATTAGGGTCTCATTAGTGCAGAGTAAAGGGGGAAGAGAAACTCTCTTGACCTGCTGGCCACACTCTTCTTTATGTACCCTGGGATACCATTGGCCTTCCTGGCCACAAGGGCACATTGCTGTCTTATGGATAACTTATTGTCCACCAGCACGCCAAGGTCCCTCTACATGGGACTGCTTTCCAGTGGGTCTACCCCTAACCTGTACTGGTATATGGTATTGTTCCTCCCCAGGTGTAGGACTGTACACTTACATTTGTTGAACTTCATTAGGTTCGCCTTTGCCCAGCTCTCCAGTCTGTCCAGTTCTCGCTGGATGGCAGCACAGCTTTTTGGTGTATCAGCCACTCCTTCCTGTTTAGTATCATCAGCAAACTTACTGAGGCTATGCTCCATCCCTGCATCCAGGCCATTGATGAAGTTATCTAGTTTACCTAGAGCAGGAAAACATCCAGGTGACTTTTGAAATTCTCCAGAGTAGGTGACTCCACAACCTCTCTGGGCAACCTGTTCCAGTGCTCCATCACTCTCAAATTCAAGTAGGTTTTTCTAATGTTTAGACCTTTCTGTATTCTAGTTTGTGCCCATTGTTCCTTGTCCTATCACTGGGCACCACTGAAAAGAGACTGGTGCCATAAGGAAAACTGTAATTTGTCAAGATGATCTAGTAGAAGGAAATATAATCTAGGAATTTGCATATTACTTCTTTCCAGAGAGAAGGCTCCTGCAAGCCTTCTTAATATTCTTGTTCTGGTTTGAGATATAACAAAACAAATTTTATTCATTGATTTTACTCTTCAGCCAGGTGTCTTCCAAGTAACTGCAGTTTTTCCTTATACTTACTCCTATAGAAACGAATCTTGTATACAATGTAGGGGGTGCCATAAAGTAAGAGGTTGCACTTGCAGGGTGGGACAGACAGGACAGGTGACCCTAAACTGACCAGTGATGTATTCCATCCCATATATGTCATATTTGGTATAAAGATAGGGGATCACTAGGGTCAAGATCTCTTCTTCAATGGCCAGCGTCCAAGGAGGACTCTGTCTATTCTGGCTTTTATTCCAATCCATGCATTTCTGAATCCAATTCCAGAATCCAGTTCCTGAATTAAGTTCCTGAGACTTCTACAGTGTCCCTCCACAGCATCAGTGGTGATGCTGATGTAATTGCCACTGGAGGGCAGGGGGAGAGGTGGGGCTAGTTGGTTCAATATCGGGTTTGTATATATATATATATAATTTCATTATTATTATTTTTGTTAAAGCGGTTGCAATTTTCTTTTCGAATCCGTAAGTCTTCCTTATTTCATTTCTCTTCTCCTTTGGCTAGGGACAGGGGTTGACAGAGAGCACTTGTCATTTGTCTAATGGCCAGACCATATGTAACTTTTGACAAGTCTGTGTAAAACAAAGTAAGGAAGTAAGTGATGTTACTGTTTTGTCATCTGGACTTTTAGACATGATATTCTATTGCTTCATACATGCTTAATAAATCATCTCAGGTAGAAAACTCCTGGTGTCTGTTTTAAGTAATTCCCAGATATTATTTTGTATATCACGTTTTTATATATCTTACATGTACATACATAGCGAAGTTTGCTTTTAACTATCAGCACAGTAGAAGTGCTTCAGGACTCACCCATACAACGACACTGTAAGAAGCTACAAAGTATATTTATCACAAACATTTTTAACACCTCTTTATTGCATGACTGCTCTTAGAATCCTGATGCCCACATTACTTGTTACAAGAGATTTATCTTATATATTTTTCTATTAGGCCAGTACAAATTGAGTAATCAAGCTGAAGTGCAAAATTCATTGGAAACTGACAAAGGAATCTATCAGTGTCATCTAAGCACCTTTCATGTATACAGCAGAAAAATAATCCAAATTCTCATTATTGTCCACTGAGCGCAAAATAGACCTCTGACTTAAGGTGGGAAAAAACCAAGCTTCAAGTTGCAAACTTCAAATTCTGATATCAAATATCCAAAAATTCAGTTTTATATATCAATCTCAAATTCTCTGACAAAGTACACTACAAGCAATCACATAGTAAGGAAGACTGGACTGTTAAATATGAGGTAGTCATGTTGTCCGTAAGACAAGGATGAATCAGTAATTATTTAAATAAAATAGTAGGATAGCATTCTAAATAAGAACTATTTTTTCTTTGATTTTTTTTCAATATTTTCTTTGTTGTTTGAAATAACAGAATTTTTAGAATATGTGGAACAAAGAACACAGGATTTCCCCTCATTGTTTACAAGTAATACCTTTCAAGATCACTGAAAGTTGTCCAAAATACTTTATGTAAAAAAGTGTGATCTAAATCTTTTTCCCTGCTGTAGAAGTGTTCTTAAAATTCCTGCAAATCAGGTTTACCATTTTGCTTCACAGCTCAGTGTGGCCCCAGATTAATCTACAAAGGGTCAATAAATCATAAACTCTTTTATTCATGCTCAAAGTGCATTCAATCAATTTTGCCAACTGCCAAGCTTCTGGTATTATCAAATGTCTGATCTATCTTTGTACATTTACTAAATAATTTAGGAATATCATATTGACTGATTATACATTATTTTGAATCACAGAGAGTCTATAGTTATATTAAAATTTCTCAAGCTGACAAAAACCTTTCAGTTGTTGTTGGGAAGATATTAGTAACATGTTCCTTAATAGGGCATGAAAAATACCTTTTAGATAGAAAAGCTCTACCTATAAAAAAAGTCTTTGTTAACATGTTTCTGTATTATACCAAGGTTCTAATCTACATCTCATTCTCCTGCTCTAAGATTTCAGACTAACTTGTAGTATTTACACAAAAGAGGCAGAAAAGCCTTCTGTAGGGACTATCACTTTGATTTTTTCAATGAATAGATGGCAGACGGATAAGAAAAATGAACATTGTGCAGATGCAGAAGTTAATTTACTGCCATAGTTGAAAGGCAGAGGATGGGCCTACACCTACCGAGGAGAAATATATCTTTCTATACTTCCTTTTGTATTGGTTGCACAATAGGCAATCTCAATAAAAATGTGGTCTTTAATTTTTTCTCATCTTACAAAGAACATAACTATTGATTGTCATTAGTAGGGAGCATTTTTTATTAGTATGTACATAGAACAGAATAAGAGGTTGACAAAATGCTCTTATCACTTCCATTGATTGTTCTTGCAGGACTTCATAACCTCAAATAGTATTTCCTACAAACTAGTATCCATATACTATGACTAGTACACATAAGTGATAAAGTGTTACCATTATTTCAGTATAGATAGAGTAAAGCTAAGTATCATTAAAGTCTAGTCATTGTATTACCTCTTACCTCAACTGTTTCTTTGCTTTACAGAATTTGATGACATCCTACCTTGTCATCCAGAAAAATAGGTATAGGTATAAGTATAGGCATAGGTATAGGCATAGGCCTAGACATAGACATAGACATAGGTACTTACTCTCAGACCATGGATCTTGATCAGACAGAATAATTTAAGCTATGTTAAAGGGGAACAGAATACTTTGTGTTTAATGCTCCCTATATTTGAATTTGGCAGATCAATTTTTTTTGTATTAAAGCTTTTTAGGGTGACACCCTGAAGAGCTTCTTTTTCTTACTGATACTGCAATTCCTCCCAGATTATAACCCATCAGACAGCAAATAGTTGGAAAATTAAGACAGTGTCCCGAGTCAGGGCAGCCCAGCATAAATCCTGACTTGAACATTCAAACTAAAGGGCTGTTAGTATAATGCATTTGTCATGCATTTGAAATCAGAAATTTGAAGTCTAATTTGAAATTAGATTTATGGTGCTTATACAAACTTAATTCTCACCCCACACTCACATGCATAATTATTTGTGTCTATACTGTTTTTGAATCCATTGATAGCCTTGATAATAGCATAAGCTGAAAAAAGTTCAGTGGAATGGGCAGAGTTAGCAGGCTTAAAGAAGGGGCAGAGGATGTTAAATTCAAGGTATTATGATTTTGATAGGCACAGCAGGAAAGAAGAGGTGTAAATGAAGTTTTCTTTAGAGTAAAGGAAATATAATACAACTCAGAAAAGTCAGAAGCAATGTTGATAAAGACTTGAGATAGATAAAAAACATAAAAGAAAGACACAGGACACATTGTTCATCGGAACAGATTATGTTTTCCTTTCCTCAAAATAGAATTAATAGCTGAATGCTGTATTGAGGCTTTATTTTACTAAGACTTAATTACATTTTCAAGATATGCTACTACAGAACATTTATTAGCACATTTTTAAGTATTATAAATAATTGAAACTAAGCTGCAGTTGTCAGTTGAATAAGTGTTTAAGATTCATTATTATTATTTCACCCCCCCCCCCCCCACTTGATATTCCACAAAATTCAAGAGTTTTCATTAAATGAAGCATTAACATTTGAGTGGTGTTATTCTGCTGGGCAAAGTAGCATATATTTTGGAAATCCTAAACATGGGGAGAAGAATTGCAGGAACGTCCTGTGATACTTCCCTTAGGACGTGTGCTCCTCAGTAAGTGCTGATCATTCCAAGTGACACAAAATTCCCTGAGGACTGTGTAAATAACAAAAATACTGTCCCAACTGTTCTCTCTTGTGTTAATGTCCCATCTCACACTAATTATTAGATAGGAGAATTTTTTATATTTTGACGTTCAGGAAGCCATATTTACCAGAAAAAACATAGCTTGTGTATTATCCTGATACCCGGACTGATTCAGTCAAGACCTAATTTAGTTCAGAGAGTCAATCAATATATTTGTACAATGTGGTATGATGCCTTTAGTTTTGATAAGCAAATAATTGCCTTCTGAATCACTTCTTAGGTACTGAATATAAAACCACAATCTCATTTATTGTTTCAGTTTGACAGGCAGCTGTGCTTGAATTGGTCATTGATTAAGCAGAGCTTTTGTGTCAGATTAGAATAGAAACTTGATTGTTACTCCCTTAAAACAGTAGCTGAAGCAATGTCATCAACTCTTTCATTCTTGTAAATTCCAGTATGATTTGGTATCCAAGACAAACACAACCATGGCTATATTTTCTAGTGCTTTAAATGATAGATTTCTGTTATTTTATATGGTGTGAAAACTCCCAATTCTGTGGTATAGCAGAACCACTTACCAGGTAAGAGCTCTACTTTCTCAACTGCTACACATGCAAGTTGCCTGAAAATTAAAGTCATTGTAGAGAAAACATACTATAAACTTACGGTGTCCTTTTAAAATGTCCTGTAGGCACACAAAGAAAGGTGTTTCCCATACTTGAAAATGTATGTACAGTGTAAAGGAGTAAAATCATCTATATCCATTAGTGTATGTAAATTATCCTTGTTACTGCTGTTACATGTAATTACACTTCTATTTTCATCTGCATTTGCTGAAGGACTTAATCAATTAATTCTAATGAGAATTCAACTTTCTACAAATATTTATTTGACAAAAAAGGAACACTAGCTTTTGACTAGTGTATAGCCTGAAAAACTCATTGATGTTGAATGGTAGTTTGGAATAGTAGGTTCCGTTTTAGGTTAAGGTAAAAATCTTTTCTTTTTACACTTTTTATTAGAGAAGTGTTTACATGAAAACAAACTCTATCTGTTAATTCTTGAAAATTCAACTATTTATCATACTTCTTCCTCTAACACAAGTCATGGTCTGTCTCTGGCATCAAAGCAAAATTACTTACTGTGAAGATGCTTACCATATCAAAAAACATGATTATGACCTCAGGTGAGGAATAATCCGGAGGAGTAGATGAACTCTTGTGTCTATAAGATACCATCTGATGTGCATGAGAAAGCTTTGCAAAATGCCTTTATAAGTTTTTAAGATGATAAGGTTCAATTGAAGATCCATTGATCTTTTTGTCTCCTCCTGGAAAGGATGATTATCTTCAGGTGTTCCATAAATACAGTGTGAAATCCCACAGAAGAAATATAGCTTGAATAAAAACATTTTAAAAGAGATGGAGAGAGGGAATAATAGTTTCTCCCAGAAAGCACCGTATCAGGAAATTTTTAACAATGTAAATCAAATACTTTTCTTACAGGAGTGGTATATGTGCTTGACCTTCTGCAGTTGTTTGATCATTAGGGATTCTGAATGAAATTTTTGTGTGTGTAATCTGCAAGCTAAATCAGGCGCCAAGGGACAACTTCAGTGACTAAGACTTTGAGTGAATTCCTAACACTCCCTGAAGAATCCTGAATCAATGGAGATTATAAAGACACAGAAATATAATCTGCTCTGCAAGGAATGCCATATTTTTGTTATATTTCATATTACATGTAAAAAAAAATATACAATTCTTTATTCCCTTCCTAGAATGCTAAAATTTTGCTATTCAAGTACTATTTATGTCTGTCTGTACAATTGCTATAAGGCACTCAAGAAACAAGAGCATCTTAACTGCTTCCAATGCTTCTTTCTCTCAATAGCATATTGAGAACCTTTCAAATTGCAAATTAAAGTATTTAATTTTGAAAAGTGCAGTAATAAATCCTGAAGAAAAGTTGGGAATGGATGAGAGAAGTTGACCTTGGGAAGCAGGATGGGGTGGAAGGAAGGTGGTTTGGAGGTTTTTTGTCTTTGTTTCTCACCATCCTACTTTATTTTTCTTTTTTTTTAAATGGACAATAAATTAATTTTCCCCAAGTCAAGTCTATTTTACCCATGATAGTACTCATAAGCAATATCCTCATTTTTATCTTGATTCAGGGCCTTTTCCATCTTATTTTCTCCCCCTGTGCTGTTGAGGAGGGGGAAGCGACAAAGCATCTGAGTGGCTAACTGGCAGCTAGTCAAGTCAATCAAGTTAGATTTTTATCCTGAAAAAAATATATACTGCTTACACACCTTGGATAACTAGGATATTGCGTGACTCTTCCATGGGTCTTGCCATTGACTAAAACAACTGTTTGATTTTTATCATCTCTGACTCATTTAGAGAGCACAAGTGAGGTTCAACAATGACTGCATACTGCCATATCTGAAACCATTTGAATCTTCTGAGATAGAGAGGAAGAGAAGGTGAGAAGGACAACAGGAATAAGGAAGAGTGAGGAAGAGATATAGAGACAAGGGAGCTGGCTAATGCTCCCTTTGCTGCGTGGACTTGGGGTGGGATCCTCTTGAATAAAGCTCAACATCTGGTGTCATTCAAGGCCACCAGTTACTCCTATGTTAGTGCATCTGGCCTCTGACCACTACTTCAGAAAGGGACGTCTGCCTCATTTGAGACACCCTTATTTGCCTATCCTGAATACCTTGTGTAATCTCAAATGGTCCTGTGCATACAAATGTATCCAACCAAGTCATGACCCCGCTCTTCACTCTAATGGGAGTGTAGGCACCTAGCACAAATTTATGTATCTTTCATCTGAATCCCACTCCTAAATTTAGCTATGTTAGTCTCAAACTGAATTTATATTTCATAAATCTATCTGTAGCTTTCTGCACACCAGGCAGACACAGTCTAGAAACTGTTTAGCTGCATTACCAGGACATTAAATCTCCTCAATTCCATATGGGAAAATGGATTATTTCCCTACTATTGCTCTCATCCTTTTCTTCCATTTCACCTGCGTGGCTGTAGCCATTCACTGCTGCAAGTAACCATCTTGGCCCGGGGTCAGGAAAACATGGCAAATTGATTCTGAGACTGAGGTTCAATGGAAAAAAAATCTGGGAATCCCTTATTAAACGTTCAGAGTTAAAAATCCTTCACTGTTTTTGTAAGGAAGCCTTCTTGTGGTTTTCAGCACTGTCATTTGTGTTAGGAGAAATTTTTTTGCCAAACCCAATAAAACCTAAGCAATAGAAATAATTTCTTAGAATATCCACTGAAATTCTGTTTTTGTAATTATGAGATTAGACCTGCAACAATCTTTTTTTTTCACAAGATAGTTCAACAAAATAGTAATCTTTAGTTTTAAAAAAGTAGCTAGGATGTCTCATCTCATAATAAATCAGATGCTCTATATCTTTTGAAGAAAGAATGAGGAATATAGATTAAAAAATTACATCTAGGATTGACAGAAAAAATAGTATGTTTCTAAAAATGTAGCATGTGGATACATCCAATGAAATCTATATATGCGGAGAGCCATGATATGGCATTGGCCATTATTCTTTCTTACCCATCAGTTCAGCTTTTGGTTTGTATTAGAAGTTATGTCTGTGTACCTTGCTAAAAAAAATAAAATAAATCTTTTTTTCCTGTTTTTTTATTGCTGTTACCTTACATTGAGAAAGGATTTAGTTAAATCCTAGTTCTTCTAGTACCTGTATCATCAGTAGATTTGTACCTAAACTGTAATTTACAAGGCCATTCAGCTACACACCAGAAACGAGAGTGTAGCTTAGGACATGCTGTGGCCAAGTGCAGAAGAAAATGGTGTTATACAGCTGCTGGAGAAGGTATAATTTGTCTTCATATCTTTTATGATGGAGTTACATCACAAGAAATATTGAGATTGTGAAGCTTTTGTTATTGCTGGATAATTTTTCTAATGTTGTTATTAATGGGAAATAAACATTTTGGGCAAATTTAAACTTACCAAAACACCACTTTTACAATCTGGTTTCTGAATGTATCTATGCTATAACTCTTCACAAAATTTTTTTATCACTGTAATATCCTAGCTAAGAGGGACTCTCAACAAAATACACTTTCCTAACATTATCTTGCATGTCCATTTGTAAATCAGATTAATACCAGAGTTGTGTCTGCTGACTCTTGAGTTTCCTCTAACTGCCCTGTCACTGGCTCTGCTAAGCTCATTTAAGTACATTACATGGACTTGTTCAATATGTGCCAAATTATTCACATGATTCCAAAACTTCCTTTATTTCCATTTAAGCAGTTTGAGATAGAAGTTATGTGCTAAGGCAATACTGTCACAAATGTTTGAAGTAACTAAGGTTGCAAAAAATTATAATTAACCCCAAGTTACAATTATATTCATCATCATTCTCCAAACTCAGTTTTGAACTTGCAGCTCCAAAGAGTTCAGCCAAACTTTCCATGAGGTACATGAAGAGTGTGGTAAGGTAGATAGAGGTCATGCTGGCAACCATAAGGCGGAACTGAGAAGATCTGCTATCCTGTGTCATGTAGCTGTCCTGGAGCAGTTGGAGAGCTGGGACTTCATTTTCTGAGGGTGTAAAGGGAGTGGATGTAGTTTAGAACTTGTTTTTAGTCTCCTATTGCTGCAGCTGCACTTCTACTAGTGCCGTTTATAACTAGCGTTTCCATGTCCATATAGACATCTATGTGTAAATAAGTGTAAGCAGACAAAAAGCATTTTCTTCTGGTCAAAAGAATAAAAGTTCAGTTGTTTTCCTTATGATTTAAAGGCTGTCTGCCCATTTGTGTTTAAAACTAATTTTACAAGAATCTCCCTTATTGCTGTTTGTTTTGTTTTTAAAAACTTCATCATCTGTGACATTACTGAGTCAACCTCAGACACCCTCCCCAGTACCAAATTTTCTATCTGGTAAGTATGTTGATTTTGTACCATACTTCTGCTTCCATTTGATTACGCAGACAAAATAAGACCATGAGGCAGTCATAGCAATGGAGGCCCTGTCAAAATGTTGGCATTAGAACAGAATTGTTTTCTGATTAATATTAACTTGCTTTGGCTCTGTATCCCAAGAGCACAGAGAAAGAAAAATTCTCCTTCATGCCCCTAATTATTGCTTTCTGTTTGTTTTCTTCTCTTTGTTTCAAACAGCTAACACTAGCTGGGAAACAATTTATAGTATAATTCTCTCTTTTTAATTATTCAAACAATCTGAAGCTTTCAATTTTCCAACCAAATTCTTAGTCTCTGCATGAGGTAAATTTTATTTGCAAATGTACAGCAGGCAGAGTAAATCTTTGGCCCTTTTTAATTATCTTATGAAGGGAATCTTTTGAAAAGGCAATAGTCTGAATAATAGAAGACCAAAAATTGTAATGTGTAATTTGCCATAGAAAATGTAATGCAGGAGAACTATGCACAAGCTTTTTACAGACATAATTGGTTTGAATTGGCTGAGTTGTTATTATGAAATGTGAGTTGTTTTTCTTTTCTTTTTTTTTTTTTTACTGGTTTGTTGGGTTTTTTTTTTTAGGCTATGCTCTACTGACTTTTTCTTGCTTTTATTGAAACAAATGAGTTTGCCATTCAGTGGAGGTGGACTGATATTTAAGAAGATGAGTGCTTTGCATATAAGTGCACAGTTAAATAATTATGCATTGATTCCTCATGTAATATTAGAGTTTACAGTGTTTCCCCATTTTTTTTCTCCCATAAAAACCTGTTCAAATTCTGTCTATTCCCTTTCATCACACACAAAGCCTATCACATTTTCTACTTATTATAATGCGGTAAGTGCAGGAGTTGTATGTATATGAAGAGAGAATTCATAGGGATTTCAGTAAAAGGAAGGATTCAGAAGCTGGCTGGGAAAAAAGTAGGTTGTGGTATCCAGAAAATACATTATCTGGATTTGCTGGATGAAGAGGAAAAGAGTTTAACTGATATGTTATCAAGTCACTTCCTGTCTGGTGTCTGAACAGATGGATATGAGCAAAATAGAAATATAGTTCTGATTTTTCTAATAGATCTTAAATGGCTGAAAATATTTTCCTCGAAACATAAAAAAAAAAGCCTCAAGAAAGGAATGAGAGCAGCTCTCCTGAAGTCTGAATTGAACAATGAGTTGGATTGCACAACCTACATGGTATAGGTCTCAGCCATGTTGATAATGTTACAGTGTAGTTAAATTGTGTTGTAATCACCTCTGTCTTTTATCATGTGTTGCCAGGTACATGTGGTTTCTGCAGCCTGAACCATTACCTTTATTTAAGAAATTTTTAATGCTTGGATATATTAAGGCCTTGGCACTGACACAACATTCTCTCCTTGTTTTATGTTTTGTTTCGCTTAATCTATTTCTCATGTGTCAATGCCAAGCAAAAATACAGGGTGGGAGATGAGTGGATAGAGAGCAGCCCTGTGAAGAAGGACTTGGGGGGTGTTAGTTGAGAATAAGCTCATGACCTGGCAATGTGCATTTGCAGATTTAGATAAGAAGTAAGGAAGAAGTACTTCACTGTGAAGGTGGTGAAGAACAGGAACAAATTTCCCAGAGAAGTTGTGGCTGCCCAGCCCCTGGAAGTGTTCAAGGCCAGGTTGTATGGGGCTTTGAATAACCTGGTGTAATGGGAGGTGACCCTGTCCATAGTAGGGAGGTTGGAACTAGATGGTCTTTAAGGACACTTCCAACCCAAATAATTCTATGATTCTATGTTTTATTATTAGAGTTTATTAACATGGGAATTGTGCTAATACAGCTTTATCATTCCCAGTGTCAGGTGGGAATTTCTACAAGGCACAGCACTGCTAGTAACTGTAGCAGTTCTCCCTCTGTACTGTGCTAAACCTCACAGTGTGTGTTCTTCTCCTGAGGTGACTCAGGTGACCTAAGTACACATCAGCACTTTGATTGATGACTGCCCATTTACTATGTACTACACTATGCATATTCTATACTGTATCCTACCATGGGGAGAATTGGTGCCTTAAAGTACTAACCCATGGATCAAGATGCTGCTGAAAATCATGAAGCTCTGTGCATATGCACCTAGAGCTAGTCAACAAGAATACACTGCCTAGGGAACACTGGGTAATTCCACACAGGAAGTTTAATATTGTTTCAAGTTCAGTCTCATGTCTAAAAAAGAGCTTTATTCATTAACTTCAGTGCTCTATCATTAAAAGTATTGAAGTCTGAGATTTCTAGCATTTCTAGAAGGCTTTTCCAAGACACTAAGATTGCCTCCTTATGCCATGTAGATGGAAGGATAACTGATGGAGCTCTAACCTAGATATCTCGAGAGGAGAATTTCACCCAAACAGATCTCAAATCTCACCTCCTATTCTGCAATAACAGCTAAAACCAACGAGCAGTACCTTTTAAAACTTTCTTAATGTTCCTTATCACACTCTCAGATTACTTTTAATTTTGCCCTGAAATCACCCAAGAGCTTGCTCAAGTTACAGGAGAGAGTTTAGAAAAATGTTTCTCTCAGCTTTTAGTTCTTACATTAGTCTGACTGCAGTGGCAGCTTCACCTGTGAAAGATGTTTAGTGTAGACTAACTTACCAAATGTAATACAAATTTCAAAATGTACTCCAAACCAGCTGCAGACCAAAAGCAGAATTACCTGATGATGTAGGTGTTTGGGGTTTGGTTTTTTTTGTTTGCTTTTGTTACAGTTTTCAGTGAAGTTCTAAGTTTATCTTTCTCAGGGCTATCAAGACTTAATCACGCTAACTTTGAAAGCTAACTTGAAATGCATGCAAAAGACACTTCTCATATACAGTGTAGGAGAAAGGGGTAGTAGAAACACATTCTTCTTTCAATATCCTGGTACTGAGCACACCGAACTATTACTAGTCTACTGATATGTGACCAACACTCCAGTAGGACAAAGGTCTGGGCAATGTGGATGCGATGAAGAAAGAAGAGTTTAAATGAATCTGTAGGCAAATGGCTAGATCACTGTGTCGTGGCTCCTATCCCTGCTCCAGAAACAGGGTATAGTCAGTGGCTAATAAACTAGTGCTAATAAAAGTAACAATGTATCGTTAAAAACCTCTGAAAAGTGGTCACTTAAAAACTAAAGCACTTAAAAAATTGCATATGAGTTGGGCTAAGGGTTTGGGGATTGTGTTCTTGGACAGAGGTGTCTCCTTTCTTTAGCTCTCCAGGTGTGGTTTTGTGTCTGGCTCCTGTTTCCTTTCATCTTGTATGTGCTCATGAAATATCCCTGCTGGATTTAAGATAACCACAAGGAATAGCATTTATTAAAGGATATATGATGTCAAAGTGTTTTTTTCTGAGAATATGTATTGGCTAAAACACATGCATTTAGAAGACACAGATTTTAGTGCTAGTGTTCTACTTATTTCTTCCACAGCTGGTATATGAAGGTATTCTCACTCACTAAGTCATTACCAAATTTCATTTATTTCTCAGTATACTCTCAGACAATCTTCCCTTCCTCTTTCCTACCCACATCAGCCACCTTTGACTGAATCCAGCCAGGTGGTTCACTAACTGACTTAATAACTTATAAATTCAGCTTGCATTACAGTTTCTGCAGAACACATTCTCTCACTACTAACAGAATTTTCCCAGCTAGGGTAATGAATGGGGTTACCTCAGGGTTTAAACAAATGTGAAGTGTGTCCTTAATGCAACCAATTTAATCAAACACATCACTGAGTTCTTCTAGTATATTATTTTAATTTAGCTCACATAAGACCTCCATTATACGTTTGATCAGTTTTAATTCTGCAGAAACTTTAATCCCTGGCACAGGCTAAGCCTCCACATTCACATTGAGCAAATAGAATAATTCCTGTGTACCTTTATACAGAGAAGGGTGGACCTTTAACACGTGAATGCTTTGTGCCTTCATTTACTGTGGCATTCATAACCTTTATTTTTAAACTTCCCTGTACTTACAATGAAAAGCCAAATTTGGATACTGTCATTTTTTAGTTATCTAAGGCAAAAGTGTATAGAAACTTGCAGCTGTAATTATCTGAATTTGTGACAATTTTTCTGCATATTGAATACTTCAGCTACATCTATTATTCAAATTTCTGAAGTATTCAAGTACATTTCTGGCACAACAAAGGATTCCACAGTGTGCTTAACTGACAGGTTCACCATTTGCTTTCAAAATATTTGACAGCATTTACAAGTAAAGATCTAAATTCCTACTGAAATTTGTTTGTGAAAGAGTAACATAGCTTATTATGCTTGAAAATAGGTATAAATTGTGAAACTAAACCAACAGAAAACAGACCATTTTGAGTTAATATATGCTGGTTTTTTTAAGTGTGATACTTCTGTGTAGTCAGTTAATCAGGGGTCAGAGAATCACATAGGCTACATAGGGACTGATTTATTCAAAAGCTAGTAATAATTGAGGTCAGGTGTTAAAGACAAATATCAGATGGGGAAATGCATTTGTGTTTCAGGATACATCCAAGGTCATTAGATCGTTCCTACTGAATGACAAACATTTCATTCTTGGACAGTGTGAACCTTCAGAAAATCGAGAAATTCATTATGCCTCTACAGCTATTGACACTGTTTAGCTGATTGGTTAGTTTGTTTTTAAATCTAATACATATTTTTAAATGTTCTTGGAGGTTTGTTTTCATCTTTCCGTCTATTTTTTGTGATGTGAAAAACATAATTTCAAATCTATGTATTGACTTTCTGATTGTTGTCTCTGGTCACATAGTCACTTTGCTTCTCTTTTCATCTAAAATTCTGAAGGTCAAAGAATTTAATTGCAGTCTGACTGCTCAGGCTGCCATATCCTGCCTAGATCTACCTTTGTTACCACTTCAGTATACATCATAGTTTAAGACAAACTGTATATGTATCATACAAATGACGTATCAAGTAAGGAAACATGATCACATTTAGAGGAAATTAATATTTTTGTTAATCTAATATAATTCAGTCCCCATATATTACATAGACTTTGAAATCCAAAACCTTAATGGTAGCATTTCATATGACAGTGTAACTAACTTGTACTTTAAAAAGTAGACAAACTGGGAAGCATGGGCTAGGTAAGTGGACTGTGAGGTGGACTGACAACTAGCTAAACTGACAGGCTTAAAGAGCTTTGATCAGTGACATGAAATCCAGCTGGAGGTGAGTCACTAGTGGAACACTCCAGGGATTGATACTGGAGCCAATATGGTTAAAACCTTCCTTGATGACCTGGATGATAGGACAAAGTGCTACCTCACCAAGTTTGTAGATGATACAAAGCTAGGATGAGTGGTTGATATACTAGATGGGTGTGCTACTGTTCAGAAGGACCTTGACAGGCTGGAAAAATCAGACAGCAGGAATCTCGTGAAGTTCAAGAAAGGGAAATGTTAAATCCTGAACCTGGGGAAAAATAACACCAGGCACCATTACATGCTGGGGTGTAACTGGCTGAAAAGCAGCTTTGCAGAGTAAGTTTTGCCAGTTCTAGTGGACAAAAAGTTGACCATGAAGAAGCAATGTGTCCTGATGGCAGAGAAAGCCAAAAACATCCTGGGACACATTAGGAAAAGCATTGCCAACAGATAAAAAGAAGTGATCCTTCCACTCTGCTATGCCCTGATGAGATACATCTAGAGTGCTGTGTACAGATCTGGGCTTCCCAGTACAGAAGACACATAAGCAAAGTAAATCAAGTCCAGTAAGAAAATGAAGCCATAATGGTGATTAAGGTATTGAATCATCTGCCACAGGAAGAGACTGAGACAACTGGAACTGTTTATTGTAGAGAAGTCTCCAGGAGGATCTTATGAAAATGTATAAATATCTGACAGGACTGTATAAAGAAGATGGAAGCAGGTGCCATCTAAACATCAGGAAATACTTTTTCACTGTGAGGGTGACAGAGCACTGGCACAGGTTGCCCAGAAAGGCTGTGGAGTCTCCATCTTTAGAGATATTTAAAACCTGCCTGTACACAGCCCTAGGCAGCCTACTCTAAGTGTCCCTGCGGGAGCAGAGAGGTTCGACTAGACAGTCTCCAGAAGCTCCTTTCAACCTCAACCTTTCTGTGATTTTGTGATAATGAACTTATGGGAAACATAGTAAATGGACAGAGAAACGGAAGGAAAATATAGGAAAGGGATGAACTAGAAGAAAATAAATTACCTGACTGGCAGTTTCAAACTAGGGCTGTTAAGCTCACTGACACCAATGTTTCAGTATTGCTTTCCAACAAAAGAGTAGACTCAAGATGGCATTTTTTCTATCTCCGCTGTTAACCTTAGTCCTACTTTACTAATGATCATTTTCCTACCCAAAAATGTATCTCAGTGATGAAAAGAGTACTTTGACAAAGCAATAAAATAAATAGTTTGGTGATCATAAGGGACAGGTAATGTCAGCATAATGGAGCAAATTGCAATTTTGATTTTAGTTGCCTGTCAACACATTATTTAATTTGATTTTGTGGGATTTGGTTATTTTAATGGTATCATTTCCTGTGTTGCAGTTTTCAAGCCAATGCATCCAATAGACAAAGAAGTGTTAATTTTAGGTAAATACTTCCAAAACATTAGATCTTTATTATTCAGGGCATATACTCTTTAAAAGTCATTGCATATTTTAAATATTTCACAATAGACTCATGTGCTATTGCACTTTTAAGCCCCTAAACCATATCCCTCTGAAAACTTACTACCAAATTCATATTGTACTTCATTTAACTGTACTCATTAATTCATTTATTGTACTCATTTCCTACAAAACTTCCAAATAATCCAAACTAATGCATAAAGGCTGAAAGAAGCCACTTAAAAATAATTATTTTAACTTACTTCCAGTAAGATATCCTGCTGAGCATCAGATCTACAGTCCTCAGCAGTTCAACCCTTAAGCCAATCTTGATCTAAAGTATTTGTCAAGGCTACTATATACCACCTGAGCTGAATCAATATTTTAAAAAATCAAACTTCTCAGAGAACAGGTGTCTCTAAAATGCCAAAACAGCTTTGGAGTAAAAGATGAGGAGCTTTATTTGAAAAAAACCCCCACCAAACAAACAAATAAAAAAATTAAAACAAAACAAAATGAAAACAAACACACACAAAACCCCAGGAAAACAAACAAAAACACAAAGAAAGGGCAATATTTAGGAGACATAAAATGGACTGCTGAAGAATGGAAGGAATGTATTACAGACAGAGAACAAGAGGTAAGAGATGAAGTCTGAAAGGAAGAAACATCAGATAACAGAGGAAGGAAATATAGCAAAGATTATACTGATTAGAAATAATGGATGAAATATGAAAATCAAGAGAAAGAAGCAATAATAAGCTCAGGTAATTATCCTCTGAGTAAATCAAGAACAGTCTTCTGGTTTCAAAGATTTTCAATATAACAAAGAAAATATTCTTTAATATGGCATGTGGGTTTTGAGATCATTGAATTCACATTTCAGTGCTTTCCAGACAGAAATGTCCTCTTTAAAAAAATAGAATAGCTTTCACATTAAAGTATAAGTCACAGATTTAAGAGAAGGAATAATATTGTGTTATACCAAGGACAAACAATGAAAAAAAAAAAAAAAGAATAACTTTAGAAGGAGAAGGAAAAAGTGTAAAGAATATAGTAAGATGGCAGTGTGTAGAGGAATGAAAACAAAGAAGATGTAGAACTGGTGCAGGAAATGTGAAGAAAAGGATTTTTAGTGGATGCAAAAATAAGGTTACTGTCAATCTATTACACTGAAAAATGTGGGACAGGTGAAAGCTACAAGAGGGACACAGTTTCTCACACACACAATTGCCTGTCAAAGGGTACCTGTCTTATGCTATGTGAAACTGTTGTCTGCTTACAGAGTCATTGGGCATGAGAGTACAAGAGAATATGTAAGCACAATTATTTGTAGTTCAACTAAATTCAGCTATTAGAGACACTCTGTAAAAACTGAATACCAGTACTTAAGCCAAATGTTGAAAAAAAGATGGCATTTTCACATTTTAGGCCTATAGCCAGTGTACAAGGATGTTTTCAGAGGCATTTCTAAGCTCTCAAAGACAAAAAAAAAAAAGAAAATAAAAAT
>WUAM01000415.1:270010-285208 GCA_024336885.1 Actenoides hombroni | reverse complement strand
AGGTCATTGATGAAGATGTTGAATAAGACTGGACCCAGAACTGACCCCTGGGAAAAACCACTACTTAGAGGTCACCAGCTGGACTCTGCACCATTGATCACAACCTTCTGACATCTATTGTTCAGCCAGTTCTCAACCCATCTCTCTGTCCTCTCTTCTAACCCACACTTCCTGAGCTTACCAATGAGGGTGTTATGGGAGACAGAAACAAAAGCCTTGCTGAAGTCAAGGTAGACAACATCCAGTGCTCTCCCTGCATCTACCCATTCAGTCACACCATGATAGAAGGCTATCAGATTAGTCAGACATGACTTCCTTTTAGTAAATCCATGCTAGCTGCTCTTGATAACCTTTACTTCCATGTGCTGAGATAGGATCTCTAGAATGAGATGCTCCATTACCTTTCCAGGGATGGAGGTGAGGCTGACTGGTCTGCAATTACCAGGGTCTTCCTTCTTGCCTTTTTTTAAGACTGGAGTGACACTGGCTTTCCTCCAGTCCTCAGGCACCTCACCTATTCTCCATGATCTTTCAAAAGTGGTGCAGAGTGGTAGAGCAACATCAGGCAGCTCCCTCAGCACTCGTGGGTGCAGCCCATCAGGGCCCATGGATTTGTATGTGTTCAGTTTGCACAAGTGATTTCTAACCCAATCCTCACTGACCACTGGAGAGACTTCCTCCTTCCAGCCTTTCACTCTTATTCTCACTTCCAGGGTCAGGGATTCCTGAGGGCTGTTTTTAGCAGTGAAGACTGATGCAAAGAAGGCATTCAGTAACTCCACCTTTTCTGCATCCTCTGTCACCAGGTCTCCCACATCATTCAGCAGTAGGCCCACTTATTCCCTAGTCTTCCTTTTACCATTGATGTATTTGAAGAAGCCCTTCTTGCTATCCTTTACTTCCTTGGCCAGAGTTAATTCCAAGAGGGCCTTGGCCTTCCCTGTTCCATCTCCACAAACCCTGACAGCATTCCTATAATTCTCTCAAGAGACCACTCCCTTTTTCCACATGCTATGAACTTCATTCTTCCACCCGAGTTTTTTCATCAGCTCCTTGCTCATCCATGCTGGTCTCCTGCCTCTTCTACTTGATTTTTTACTCAAAGGAATGCACTTGTCTTGAGCTTGGAGGAAGTAATGTTTGAATATCATCCAGCTCTCTTGGTCCTCCTTACCCATCTTAGCCCAAGGGATTCCTCCAAGTAGGTCTTTGAAGAGGACAAAGTTAGCCCTCCTGAAGTCCAGGGTTTCAATCTTACTTGCTTCTTCCTTGTATGATACTAAACTCTACCATGTCATGATCACTACTGCCAAGGCTGCCCCTAACCTTCACATCCTTGACCAGACCTTCTTTATTCATTAATACATGGTCCAGCAGCTCACCCTTCCTCACTGGCACTTCCAACACCTGCATCAGGAAGTTATCATCAATGCATTGCAACAGCCTTCTGGACTGAGTATGCCTTGCTGTGTAGCCTTTCCAACAAATACCAGGGTGACTGAAGTCACCCATGATCACCTGGACATGTGATCTTGAGACTACTTCCAGTTGCCTGTAGAAGGTCTCAACATCCTCCTCCTGGTTTGGTGTTCTGTAGTAGTCACCTATATTTGTGTGCCCCTTAATTCTCACCCATAAGCTTTCAATACATTCTTCACCCCACCCTGCAAAGAGCTCAATGCATTCCAGGTGTTCACAAACATACAGAGCAACTCCACCACCTCACCTTGCTGGTCTATCTTTCCTAAAAAATACATAACTGTCCATGACAACATTCCAGTCATGTGAGCTACCATGTCTCAGTAATTACAATGATATCATGGCTCTGTGACCAAACATAGATCTCCAATTCCTCCTGCTTATTCCCCATGCTGTGTGCATTGGTGTTTAAGCATTTCAGAGACGGGGTTGAGTGTACAGTTTTTGCCTTTTGGGGGTGGAAGACCTTCTGGTTCTCAAAAATGTCAGCATGCTGCCCACAAGTGCTAGGATACAACACTCACAGACATCTCTAGCTAGTCTGGATACATCCCCCTCCCCCTTCATATCTAGTTTAAAGCCCTGGCAATCAGCCCTGCGATCTCTTGTGCAAAGACTCTCTTCCCCTTTTGAGAAAGACGTTTCCCATTAGGTGTCAGCAAACCTGGTGCTGTATAGGTCATTCCGTTCTCAAAAACCACAAAATTGTTATGGTAACACCATCTACAGAGCCATGCATTAATAGCCTGAATTTGCCTGTTCACTCTGATGGTGCTGCCTGCCACTGGAAGGAAAGAGGAAAAGATAATTTGTGCCCCAGAATCCCTCACCAGTTGTCCCAAGGCTCTAAAGTCTCTTTTGATCATTCTTTACTAGACTCAGTGTGCTCACCACCTATGAAATGGATGTTAAAAATCCAGGGGGCATAGGAACGGGTACCATCAGCACTGCATCATCCTATATGGATGATGCAGTGCTGATGGTACCTGTTCATTCATTCTTCCCGAATGAAGAAGGCATAAAAAGGTCATATTAAACAGGAACCTCTTACAGAAACACATTAAAGATTGGTGAAGTCCCAAACAACTGGAAATAGGGTTATCCAAAGGCCAGACACTGGCAATCCTTGTAACTAACCCTGTCACCATTTTTAGTTATGATACTCCAGACTTTTAAAGAATGTGTTAATTAAGGTTTTTTTTTTAGTATTATGGCTTGGCAGATCTTCACCATTAAACTTGCAGCCAAAATGTCATTCCATGTTATGTTGCCAACATATGACACTGACCTAATTTCTCCCTCATACTGTATTTGCAACACAGAGTCAGAAATAACAAAAAAAATGTTTTCTTGTCCTATGGTTATTTCCCAGAATTTGAAATACTGTTTTATCTCCAGTCTTCCTAAACTGTCAGAATAATAAGGGGATGTAAAAGGAGAATCAGAAAGATAGCGTGAACGTGTTTAAAATATAACTCATTTATTGGCACTCATTTTTTGCCAATAAAATTCATTATTTAAAACAAATATCCAACTCTTTCTTTTTAACATTTTAAGTAGCTTAAATTCTTAAAAAAAATGTTTCATAAAAAAATTCAACCTTTTAAACACCTTATTTAAATACTGTACTTGTAGTGTATTCTCCTTTTCCCCCTCCAAGAAGCCCCCACCAGATAAAACACTGAAGTTCTGCCATGCAAATATGCATATACCTCACCTGAATATCTATTATCATGGCTTATTACTCATAACAAAAAGGCATTCACTGAATCCTTGCATTATTATTGAGAGATACAAGCAGTTATTTCACTTTATTTTTTTCAGGAATAGAAACAATTGGCCATTTTTGTTTTTGTTTTTATAAAGAATGTAAGTTCTGAACATTTTTAGTGTGCTAAATAGTCTCAGGATAGACCTCAGACAATAAGTCATGTAATTCTAGTACTATACAAAGCAAACTTTACTGAGTATTTAGCATGCACATGCTTAAATTCTAGGGCAAATTTTTAAGTATGAAAATATCACAGAATACTGTATGAATGTATTGAATACTGTATGAATGAATGAATACTCTGGAGAAAGTAAATTTCAGAGGTTGTGATAGCAAATGAATAGACAAAAAGGTAAATATTTCAGAAAGATATATTTAGTATCACAGAATCACATAATGTTAAGGGTTGCAAGGGACCTCGAAAGACCATCTAGTCCAACCCCCCTGCAGGAGCAGGACAGAAATTGAAACAAAAAGGTTCCCAGCTTTAGAATATGTTTCTGTGCTCTCCTAGCTGATGGGGGACTGCTAAATGGTGGTCTGAGTCATGATAAGCTGTCTGAACAGAAATGTAGGGAATGTTTTGCTCATGATCTTTGCTCCACAAGAAATTCATTAACTTCATTAGCAAGATATTTAGATAAATCATTTCATACACAAAATGTTTTCACAGACTCAAATATTCAAAAATCTTTAAAGTGTGCTCACATTCTAACAACCAATGCCTGTGACCAGAACAAAAAGTAATCCACCCTTCCCTCCAAAAACCAAGAAAGGAAAGCAAAAACAAAACAAAACAAAAGACAAATGGAAATAATAAAACATCTAGAAAATATATCAGGGGATGAACTGTGACAATTAATGGCCTATTTGGCATCTCCCTGAGATGAAACAATGAAAAATGAATGTCCAACAGAACTTTTTTTTTTTTTTCCTGTGCTGAAAGAAAGCATTCAGAGTGGGAAAACCATAACAAGTCACAGAAGAACGTTATAAAGCACTTACAGGAACGAGGAACTTTTTTATTTCTTCCAAGGCATGACTCATACGGGAATACGCCTCCCCAGGTGGAGCAAAGACTTCGATTAATACATGAAGCTCATCACTCAAGTGCGCGTATTTGGCTTCTCCACTTTTCCTTAGCTCTTCCTCCTATGAAAAAAAGGGTGTTATTTTTTTTTTTTTTAAGAACAGCAAATCTACAAATTTTGCATTGATTTAGCGTTTACAGAGAACATGACAAAAGGATATAATATAAGCAGACTTCTAAACCCTTTGAGAAATAAAAGTCTAGTACAAGCCACTTAAAGATTTAAAAATCAATTTTGAGTGTTTGAATGATAAAACCAGCATAATTATCATCTACAACAGATTTTAATCAGCACAGTGAAAAAAATGCTAAATACTCCAGAAGCAAGCACTGAAATATTAAATCCATAATGAAAAAGCTGCATTAATCTGTCTGAAACTTCGCCGTTCACAAAAAAAAAAAAAAATTAAAAAAAAAATTCCATTTCCCCATTTTTGGGAGCGTTAAGAAATGCCACTGTTTATTACAGTCTTAAAATTATTTAATGAGTATCTGTAGGATGTACACTTTAGTATTGCTAAATGAAAGTATGCCCTGATACTTCAATTTGCGATGTGAGGTCTGGGTTTCAGTTCCAGTTCTGATATATGGTACCTATGCAATCCAGTGTACACTGGTTAAGATAGGGATGCACCTCACCTAGATTTATCTTGTTGATCTTTGGCTCCCAGTTATCCAGCTATAAAGTAAGACTAATAATCCTACTTAATGTTCTGAAATGTCAATCCACTTTAATATGCAAGGCTTTGAGATAGTGAATGTAAATTATAAAGCACAGTCATAGTAGTTACCTCTACATAAAAAGCAAAGATATAAAGGAGTGATCATCGTAATTGCATTGGCTATAACAACCTAACGAAAAATTGATGTCATTGCTACACAAGACAGCAATAAGTAATGCCGAAGAAATGATGAGCTGAAAACTCAGTCTTCAAAAATATTTTGGGAAATGCAATTTTGAAAATAGCTCTGTATAGTCACATTTTATTCACAGAAAGCATAGTCACAGAAAAAGAAGTAGACTAATTTGCTTAAAATTGGCTAAGAAGTTACAGCTTTTTAGTATATAGTAAAATAATACTTTATGAATATTTCGATATCTAAGATAGAAAATCTGTAACAATAGATTACAATTCATATTTACTTAGCTTATTTAATTCTTATTTAATTAACTTCACTTATTTTAGCCTTGCTTAATTTACACTATTGCTTGACACAAAAAATAACTGCATGATGCTATGCTTCACACAATACACACAGTTTCTTTTATCTACAATAGAAGATCCAGCCCTAAGGACTTGCTGATTTTTCACAGAATACACAGTGGTTCCATCCTTTAGCTCCAGAGTCCTAGATCTGACTCCATGAGAAAGCAACATTTTGCAGATGATGATAAAATAGTAACTCAATAAATGTGACCCATGATTTTTTTTTAAAAAGTTAAAAAATTAGATAATTGTTTTCAGCTAAAAACTTAAGATAAGCAGCACAGATGGTAGAATATTTTTATCTTTATAGTTAAAGTATCTTTGGCATTTTAGCTTAACACTGAAATCTCTCTGAATGTCCATAAGAACCAGAGCACAATATAACAGTCTATCATCAGATGTCACAGTACTTTTCTGTTTTCTGGAAAAAATAATTTGACTGCAGCTTCTAGAATAATTTGACATGAAGTATTTCAACAGAATTAGTTATAAAGTGACATCCTAGTAATTGCTGGAAGTCTCTTGCATATTGCTTTTTTTAAGATTCTTAAAATAAACATCATAAAGTCCCAAAAGTTGTTTTTCAGGAAAAGACTATCAACAAACTTTGTAAAAAATATAAACTGGATCTTTTTTTTCAAATGTAGGAAAAAAAAATAAATAATGTTTGGCTCATTATTTTGATTATGATTTTGCACAGGTAAAACATCAGTAACATGATTTTATAATGCAGACCTATCTTACAGAAAGGTATATGCTTGTATGGTAGCAATAATGGTAACCATGTTTCTCTTTTATTTTCTCAACAAACTCAGGAATTCTTAAAACACATCATTTTATAACACTCCTCCTAGGTTCAGCACATACTTTCTGTCACTACTCAGCTGTAATTTCTATAGCTGTTAGAAACATCAGGCTGGGGCCTCAACAGGTGAGATCCTCAACATTTCTATCTGAGGATATTAGGTATTTTCTAGTGATATACTAATGATATTTTCTCTTATGGAACACATGGAGTTTAAAGACTCAATTTTCAAAGAGTACCTCTTCCCACAACATGGCAAAATGCCAGGAAAATGCTTCTTTTATTGGAAGCCTGTGTGTTCATAGAAATGGAAGAGTACAAACCCATAGACCATGTGAGCACTGCACCAAGCTTTGCTTCCCAAAGCCAGTGAATATGACTGAGTATTTCAGGACTGAGTGTAGCTTTACATTTAATCGTATTTCAGGTATCAGGCTTCTAACAAATGAAAAACAGACATAACTCACACTGTTGAGGAGACACTCATTGGTATGGAAGGTTACACCTACTGGCTGGTAACAGTGCTTTCCAAGTGCAGTACAGATGAATGGGTTCTCCCAGGAGCACATGAAGTTGGAAAACACCTTTGTAAGTCTTCATTATCAAGCAGCACAGCCCAACTGCACAGCAAAATGGTCTGTGCTGTGGACCCAACATCTTATATTTAGGATGACAGCACTACCCCTTCCCTAGCATTTCAGTGGGTTTTGCTTCATGCTAGTTGTAGCCTGATTGCACAAATGGAGTTGCCATTAGAAGTCAAAGAGACTTTCTGGAGCCCAACTTTCATTTAATTTCATAGGAAGACAGGAGTCTAGTTCACGACCCATGATCTCCGATCACTGTAAATAATGTCCCAGCCACTGGAAATGATCAGGAGGCTCTCCTCCAAACTGAGCTTCTGATTCAAACTAAAACGCTAATAATTAAGTACCCCATGAAGTACTGATATGGGCTGAGATGGATTATGAGATTTTCTAGCATCTGTTACATGAAGGTAAAATGAGTTAGATTATCAGAAATCTATCTTATATGGTGTTATTTATAATGTTATCTGTGTGCTGTTCACCTTGCGAGACTCTGAACCTCTAAGGTCTCTAATGCATCAGTTCAACTATCTGTGGACTTGAAAGTTTCTCACGTAATTCTGCCTTAACCACATATGAGGTCCTGCTGTTCCCTGTGGTGCTGTCTGTAATTTTTGTCAGAAATTCATAGCATTTTATGTTATATGATTTCCCATGTCATGTCCAGCAGTTTTCCAGACTCTGTTCAGCTTGCACAACCTTGGCCAGGGTCTACTCAGCAGCCTGGTCATTTGCCCCCAGCCCTAGCATGGGAATTGTAACTGCTCAAGCCTACTGGTGTAGACACAAACTGAATTACAGTGAAAGACAAATGTGCATTGAAAGCCTGATGGATTCACTGTAGACAACTACATTGAAAACAATTAAAATGCAGTTAAGTCTTAGGCACTGGATCTTAGGAAAAATAAAACTCACCAAACCTGGGACCTGATCAGTTCTGATTTATGAAATGAATGCAATAGATTCACTGGGCTTCTGGATCAGTGATGGCAATTTCTCTTAGTATTGACCCTCAGACTAATTTACTGCATGGTGATGATGTATAACTCCACTGCAGGTTGAGTATAGTAGAGGAAACACACACCCTTCAGAGACAAGTGCCCTCTTCTCCTGATCTGCTTCCACTCCCTTCTGCATGCCAATTCCCTTCATCTCTCAAGACTGACAGTACTATATTGCACACCCAAAATCAGCCTGACTCACACTATGTGATTCAGGCTTCCTTCATCCTCATCTTCTGCCTTACAGTGTCTGTCACGCAGAGCTGAGTCCACCCACCCTTAACCTGATGCATTGCTCCATAACCCACTCCCTCATAAAAGATAACAGGTATTTTGAAACACCTGCTGTGTTTTATAATTTCCAGTTGACCAAAGCAAGGAAAATGGATTATGAAACTCTATAGCAGAAATTTTAGGACTAGCAACCTCTGCAAAAGTGAAGTGTGTTTGTGATAAGAACACAAAGGCCAAGAAAGATGATGAATTATCTCTGGATGAGAAAGCAGCCTTACAATTTTAAAAGGATGTCTGCTGACAGAGAACTGATTTCTGTCTGGCACACCAGACAAAGTGCTTGAATAAAACTACCAGAAGAAACTTGAAAGAACAAATGGAGTTTGCATAGCAAACAAAATTACACAATCCAGATCAATGAATAGAAAGTGTCCTCATAAAACTGAAATAATACAATATCCAAGAATAACAGAAGAGAAACCTGCAGCAGGGATTGTGTAGATCTCAGACATAAATTTCATCTATATTATACACAGAAATTCCTATAATGTAACAAATATAGCTATGAAAAGAAACAGCGGGTACTCCAAGAACACTATGAGAATTGCAAAGGATTTCATACCTTGCAAGAATTTGCAAATAAAAAAATAGCACAGAGACTAAACAAAGATGATAATCACAGCGCTGTTGCTACAGAAGCATTGTTCATAAGATCAATGGACAATGTCATAGAAAAAATTAATGAGCATGCCATTTGACAAATGCAAACCTATTAATTTTTAATCTGGACATAAATGCAAAAATCAAGATGTTGCCTGCAACACTGACTGTAGTAAAAGCAACAAGTGAACTATTATACGGTAACAAGTAAATCAGAATAGATATAATTTCTTGGTGGTACCTGTTTTAGGATTAAAAAACTTTCAGGTCCCAGGTCTCACCAGCAGAGAAACAGAGAACAAAAAAAAAATAATTAAATAGAGGAACAATTGAGAATGGATGAGGTAGAATGGGACAGTTCTCAGCACAGTACAGAGTGAAGCTAAAAGAGCTTAGCCATACCCTGACTCTTGTTTTTAAACCAGTTATTCTCACTCCAGGAAGAAGAATAAAGAAGATGAAGATGGTGAGTATGTGAGGAGAGCTCAACACCACCTGCTGTCAGCCACAGACACCCATAATAAAAATACAAGAACCCATAATGAAAATACAAGCATGTAGAAAGAACGAACATTGCTTACAAGAGAGGAAATTTTTGGAGATACAATTATTTTTCTATATTTGATGCCTCGATAAAATTCTTGTAGCTACTTTGGTGAAGTGGAGCAGATTTGTGTCAGTACTGCCTTGGGCAAACAGCCCCTTCAATTCAAGGGGGCTTTATTTCCTGATACTTTTCATAATGAAATACAACATCTTAATGGTAAAGAGGTATTAAGCTGTACTCAGTTCATATTGTTGCTTATATAGGTGAGAAGGAAAACAAAGACAACTCAGTTGAACAATGTGATAACATAACCATTGAATCAGTATCAAAAGAGCCTGAATGCCTGGGATGAATGTTAGATGAACAAAAAATATACATTCTTTCAAAGGAAATAAATGTTTAAACAAGCTTAACACATTAAAGTTGTATGTGCCAAAACTGAGGCTATAACCAGTGACCACTGTGACCAGCAACTAGTGATCTATGTATAAAATACCCACTGGAAAACTGATAGAACAGAGATGGAGCTCACAAACCTACACTTGCACAAATTTAAGCAAAAGCTAAATTAAGAATCACCAGGTCTTTAGATAATTGTTGTTAAAAACAAACAAGCTAAATATGTTCAATGAACTGCAGGTTTGCAAAGCTAACGCAGGACATTATAGATCCTCAAGAAGTAAACAATTGCCATACCTAAAGATGCTTCCTAAGAAGAGTAAGTTCAAACTTATGATCTCAATTAGGGACCGCTGCATTCAGGGTGCCTTCAGATTCAGGAAGGAGACTTAATTAACGAGAGTATAAAATTTCATGTTTTTATTTATGAAAGGCTAATTACCAGTTTGTTGCAACAAAGTTACAAAGTAGTCTGTCTGAATTTGCACTCTAACTATGGGCAAAAACTTAGAAAAAAAAAGAAAAAAAGAAGTTACAGAAGTCTCATCAAAGACTTATTAGTAGGCTAGTTCCATACTAACACTTGCAGATTGAATTACAGGCGGGTAGAATGATATACACAAACTTTCTAGTGTCTGACCCTTTCCCTGGTGTTATGTTCACCCTTCCACCACTCTGGGGGGTCCTAAGGTTAATGGCTTCAGGTGCAGGGTGGGGAGCATTGCTGTGAGTTGGCAGCACCTTGAATACTTTGCTGCAAGTGATGATTTCTTCCTCCTCTCTCCAGGATGCACCTGGGGCAATTTTTAGATTTGTGATCATACGACATAAATTGCCCAGCTTTACATATGCTGTACACTTTCTTTGCTCTCTTTGTTAATCATAAAGTGATTTTATCCAGCTCCCAAGGTTGCACTCCTTTAATGACCCGTAACTGACCTTGATGTCAAGTCACCCTGGAGCTTTCCCTATCATTCCATGTCCATCCCCATCTTCAAGGCCTCCACTTCCATTTCACCCCTATACTCCCCCCTGTGCTGCAGTTTTGAATTCTTTTGCTATGCACTATGGAACTGAAATATGTCAACTCCAGTCATATAGTAGTTGAGTACTTTTAAGAGTTTGGCTTTGGTTATCTGAAGGAAATAGCAGAAAGAGTATTTCTACCATGGAGGCAGAAATTGTGGAGCGAAAAAATTTATGCCTAAGCTATTTTATGTATAAGCATAATGAAAAACATATTTCCAGAGTCAATCAGCAGAGGGCTGATGTGTGCACTTACCTTTGACTATGAAGGAAACCGCAACTTCACTTTAGGAATTCATTTCTTTGGACATTTAAACCCAATTTCACCATGAAAGCTCCAAGTACGCACTTAAAGGTAACTACTTGCTTAACCACCCATTTGATGAAGGATGCTTCCCCAAATACCAGACTAGAGAACAAATCCATTAATGCATGCAAGCATTACTTTGGTGCCTAATGGCTACTGTAGGTGCCTACAAAAAGAGATTTCCCAGCTGTTGACAATCTACCTGTGTGACCTACTCACTTAGCTTATAGCTGTGAAAGAACTTAAAACACACAGGATTTAGGCATGATTTTGATCATAAACACCAGATTGTGGTCATCTACATTCTGTTGCTTCCTATTCCTGAAATCTGTAGATGCCAAAGTCGTCCACAGTCCTATGATCAGCAGCACTGCATTAGGGTGAAGGAGATCTGATAGTTATTTCAGGCTTAAGCTTCTTTGGGATTCATAAACTAGCGAGGGACTAAATAAGATTGATGCTCTGAATACACTCCTACTGAATAAAAAAGCAGTGCTGCTGCCCTTTTCCTTAATGAGGTAGCAGTTGGAGCCCTCATCAAGTTATGCATTACAAAAGTTAGGAAATAGGTGTTCATTTTAGGGAAGTTGCTAGATGAATCCCACAAGAACCATCCAGGGACGTGTTCTGTTAAACTATTCATAAGTGATCCAGAAAATGAGTTGAGCAGTATTAAGAATTCTCCAGTGATAAAAAACCAGCTCTATCTGTGTGCGCTATGAAGACTCTAGATAACCTTATTTCAGGAGAAAGGTTTTAGAGGCATTACATTGTTATACAGAAAGAATTTGTTCAGTGTCCAATATCAGTTAAAGGAACACCCCCTATTAGGTATTTTTAAGAAAGGAAAAGTAATTAAACTGCAAAACCTGTAGTATTCTCCCACCTTCTACACAGAAGACCATTCTGGTGCCCCAATTAGAACCAAAAAGCATGGTTATGGGTAGGGAAATATTTGCATGTGAGAAGTTGAACACAGAAGTCTTGTCAATCTTGATGTTCCTGCAGTTCAGGATGTCCTTAAACAACTAATTCTTGGAATACCTCTCAACTTTCACTAGTTCTCACATTCTTACCCAAACTTTTAGTCCTGCAACTTGCAGGAGTTAACAACCGAGTCTATTCTTATGTTATTCTGTCTCCTTTGGAAAGGTGAACACATCTAGTAGGGCATAATGTGTTGTACATATACAGAAAAAAACAACATGCAAATCTAATGTGGTTTTGTCTTATGATATTTGTAATTGCTTGCTGATGTGTTAGTTGTATATATATATTTTTTTTTAAACAACACCTATAACATAGACATGCGCACTTAAGGCAGTTACGTGTCAAATATGGAACTCACTTCTAATTATGTTTCTCCTTAGGCTAAACATTTCGTTTAAAAGATCCTGTTACTAATTAGAATTCAAATGAGCTCACTGTAGTATTACAAGTGCTTCATCTAGAAAGCAAGGCAACACTTCAGCCACTCTGCTCATTATAATCAGGGCTGAGAGAGTGCAGAGTAGAGAGATTTACAGCCACTTTCGGCAGCAAATTCAGGAATCATGACTGCTGCAAGATGTGCGGAGAATCAACTGCTGCCTTCACCTCCTCATCTCCTGCAGTGGCAACGTCCCTCAAACCTCCCACGCAGCAGGACTTTTTGAAGGATAATGCTGTTCCATCTCCGGACAACCCTTTGAAATTGTGTAAGTGCAAGGTTTAGGAGCTGTAACTGATCATTCCATTTAACTTCTCATTGCGTTTTCTAGCGAGTCTCCAACACTGAACAGGTTTCCACATTAACACTTCATACCCTGAAATGAAATGGTACCTGTGATCACAGAAATCATAGAATGGTAGGGGTTGGAAGGGACCTCTGAAGATCATCTAGTCCAACCCCACTGCCAGACCAGATCGCCTAGAGTAGATCACAGAATCAATCACAGAATGTCTTTGGTTGGAAGAGACCTTCAAGATCATCTAGTCCAACCTTTGACCCAACACTGCAAGTTCACTACTAAACCATGTCCCTAACCACCAGGTCCACATGCTATTTAAATGCCTCCAGGGATGGTGACTCCACCACTGCCCTGGGCAGACTATTCCAATGTTTGATAATCGTTTCAGTGAAGAAGATCACACAGGAACAAGTCCAGGCAGCTTTCTGAAAGTCTCCAGAGATAGAGATTCCTCCACCACTCTGGGCAGCCTGTTGCAGTGCTCTGTTACTCTCACAGTGAAGAAGTATTTCCTCATGTTGAGGCTGAACCTCCTGTTTTCCATTTTATGGCCATTGTCCCTAGTTCTGTCACTAGGCACCATTGTGAAGAGACTGTCCCCACCTTCCTGACACCCACCCTCTAGATATTCATAAGCACTGATAAGATCCCCTCTCAGTCTCCTCTTCTCTAATCTAAACAGACCCAGCTCTCTTGGACTTTCCTCATATGGTAGGTGCTCCAGTTCCTTAATCATCTTAATGAAGGAAAGGATGCAGGAAAGGTCCTTCCCTGAACACATGGGATAAGAGAAGGGACTTCTCCCTGATTATGGTATTGGCCTAGACAGAGGAACAGAGATGGTTCTTATTCCATCAGTTCAAAGACCTGGCCGATAAGCTGTATTACAAAGTTAATTTTCCTGGAAGTGGTCTGATTGCCAATAATTATTTCCTAAAGGCTGTCCCTTGATTAATCACAACACTGCAAGCAAAAGCAGCAAATGGATTTGAGCATCCTACCACCAAATATAGAAAGAGTCCACCATTTCTATATCCCCTTGATTCCCATGAGGTGATGGGGAAATCATATTGGTGGAGGGAAGCCACATTGGTGGAGACAAACTGAACTCTGAGAAACAAAGAAGGAAAAGGAAATTCATAGATAAATGACAAACATTGTACCTCCAATGGCATTTACACAGACCAAAGTGTTTCAGTATCTGAAATGACTTAAAAATTGCACTATCTTCTGAAAAAGTATTTTGAATAACAGATACTTAAAAGATCAAATTCTTTTTCACAAACATTCTTTTTCTGAGATAGAATTCTAATATCTCACAAATGAGACATTTCATCACATATGTGACAGTTACACATGACTTTACAGGTTTCACTTGCTTTTTCATTCCTTGTAGGATTTGGTTTTGCATAATGACAAAGAAAACAAACATCCTTTTCAATGGCAAAATTACTGTTTCCTCTACTGTCCTGACAATCTAACTACTTATATTATAATCATTTAGACAAATAAATCTTACAAAAGTGTCAGAAGTTGTTAACATATGAATATGCTATAGCAATACTACCCATATCATGATTTTAGGTCTGCCAGATTTACTGAACGCAAATAAAATTGCTTGCAAATAGATTCTGGGTCATCTCAGCTATGATGGTGATTTGCTCTTCATAATGGAAAACTGTAAGGGTATTGGTCCAATATGAGCTGTAAATGAGTCTGATGAAAAGCCCTGAATTTTTTAATGAGTAGTGATTATAGCAATTCTAATAGCAATTTACTAGAAGGCTCATTTTCATGAAATGTGCCAAGTATTCGGATGATGGTCAATTCAAGTAACATCCAGCTCCTTGGCTGTGCAGTCTAGACCTCAACTAAACTGTGAACCATAAGACAGTGACTTAAGAAGCTCCTATTTGTAAAGAAAAAGCAAAGGAAGTAAAAGTGAGTTCTGACAAGTTTGTTTATCTTAAGACAACTTGGCTGGGGGCGGGAAGGGATGAATGTACCTTTTTGTCAGGTAACTTAGTTTGTGACTCCAACAGGAGTTCCAGTGTTCCTCACTGTAAATTTCTAGAATACATTATTTATCTAAGAAGAACAAAGATGTATCCCTCCCTGGAAGGCAGACTGACTCCTTTGCCAAGGTACATGAAATTCCTACTATCACAGAGAGAATAGGCTAGAGGATGACAAGGGCTTTCCTCTGGGAAGTCCACAGAGGGACCTGGACAGGCTAGGTCAATGGGCTGAGACCAATGGGATGAAGTTCAACACGGTCAAGTGCTGGGTCCTACACTTTGGCCACAATAACCCCAGGCAGCGCTACAGACTGGGAGATGAGTGGCTGGAGAGCA
>WUAM01000415.1:255978-266960 GCA_024336885.1 Actenoides hombroni | reverse complement strand
TCCTTCCTTCCTTCCTTCCTTCCTTCCTTCCTTCCTTCCTTCCTTCCTTCCTTCCTTCCTTCCTTCCTTCCTTCCTCGTAGGGGATGGGTATTTTTGTTTCTTCTTTCTTTAAAAAAATAATAAGTTAAATATTGCTATTAGCATGAAATTTCCCAGAAGCCCATTTCCCATTCTGCCAGAAGGTTTTTCTATGCTAGAAATGTTCAGCAGTAAAGAACTTCTCTTGTTAACTAGTTCCTGCTGCTGCTGTTTTGACAGACCACATTCACCAGTGTCTGCCTTTGCCATTGCTGTGGGCCTTTGCCTGCCCCGCTGCCAGTTCCAGACAGGCAGCAAGGCTGGGAAACACCCGTTGAGAAAGGCACAAGAAGCAACAGAGCATCTCCCTCCAGGTCACAGGGTTCCTGAGAGTCCACTACCCACAACTCCTCTAATCTCCTCTCATGCTGGTTTTCAATCTTTCTGCCACTGCCTCCTCAGACACATGGAGGGTGACAAATGAGACAAAGCATCATGATTACTGTAGAGACAGGAGATCTGATTCTTCTGTGTCTGTGGAAATGCAGATCAGCAACAGTAGCAGCCTGCTGTGCAGGAAGAGAAATTAAATGCCACATTTGGGTGGATAATATGAAAAATAAATGTAACCAACTAACTGAACAAAATGCAACAATGATCCCAGACTATCTAAATGACAGCTTCAGACTGTAGGATGAATTAAAGTCCCAAAACTGTTAGTTTTGTGCTTAGTTCTGTGCTTAAGAATTGCTCTTCATCCATTCCTACAAGTGAGAATATATTTGACTAAGTGTTGCTAGCACCTTCTATCACATGGTACAGGACTCTGGACAATGAGTAGGTTAAAAGATGTTAACAAATTGAGGTCCCTCAAATTTCCTTTGCACACAAACCAGAAAAAGCTGTTTTATCAGAATATGCAGGTATTGAGAAGAATGCAGGAATGCAGTGGGTTTACCTGCAAAATATAGAGTCCTTTTCCCTAAGTCAGCACATGAGATGGAAATACTTGTAGCTGTGAGGATGTCCAGGGTGCTTTCTTCTTGAATGCCTTATGAAGCCATATTAATACTACCAGCACAGAAAGATTTAAAAGGCTAAGAAACTGTAACTAAAGAATATATGTTTAATGACATGAATGTTGAGCTAGATTATGTTATTGCTGTTGGTATACAATATATTGCATGTTATTGTATAACGTCTTCCCACGGAGAAAAAAAAGAAATCTATATTAAAAAAATAAAAAAATGAGGCTGAGATGGAAGTACTCCCAGCAGGATGAAGGGGAGAAATGGACAGGCTGCCCACCAGACCCAATCAGCCCAACACAAGTTCAATAATACCTAGGGTTCCTGAGATTCTACAGAGCCAAAGGAAGCCTTTGGAGTACATGAAGCTTTAAGCTTCATTTTAATTTGTGAACATACAGGACTTAGGCAGATGTATTGCTACAAAGTGCTGTACATTAAAGATTTTCCTTTGTTTTATAAAGTTCCATCCAATATACAAAACAGACTGCTATAAAACAATAAAGACTGTTAAAAAACTTAAAAGCATGGTTTTGAGCATCTTCTACTTCCAGGCAACAGCACAAAGGGTCAGTGCAGAAACAATGTCCAAAATGAAACAACTTACCACATTTGCCAGCAGACAAGGCCCGTGACTGCTGACTAGTTTTGTAATCTATCCATGACGTATCTTTTGAGCCAGTCACCCACTGTTTTTATCACTTTTTGAATCTAAGCACAGCATGCAAGTGTTTTAATTCAGACTTGGTCTTCTGCACTGGAAAATCAAAATATTCTAGTCTGAGATTTGAAAACCTACATCCTCCAAGTTTGAAACAAGTTTTTTTGTCAACATTATGGTTGACAAATGGCTTATGCACAGCAGTGCCTTTAGTGTTTCCAGTATAATTCATTACAATGCTCGTCTAAATAGTGTGGCGTTTTTCTTGCCTATTTTCAGTAGACTGCTTTGTATTTAATTTCTCTCATTTCCATTCATTTTCTTCTACCCAGATGGGTCAAACATATTTGCAAACATACACTTTGGGAAATCTTTAGCTGCTTCTCAAATGTGTTCATAAATAAACAGGTGACTTGGAAACAGAATCCTTCTGTTCTCTGCTCACAGAAATTCAGCTTTCATTTTCAGGAGAAAAAGAGAGAGGGCTAGAAGGAAAGGGGACATAAAACAGTATGTGATGAAGGCAGAAAATAATACCTTTCTCTTTTGTGGTACATTGCGTACTTAGGTTAGTACAGGCTACGTGAAGGGCTGTAAAATCCTCATTGCTGATTTTCTGCTACTAGGGATGTGACTGTGCTCTGCATAATGGATAATGGTGGACATTAGAGGACAGCACCAGATTTTTTCCCACTTTTTTTTGTCTTTTGAGGAGATAACTGCAGCTACTTCACTGTTGCATGATATAAGAATTAACTTTGTTCTGCTCCAGTTTCTGACAAATGGAAAACCATACTACGCTGATCAGCCACAGCCATCAGGTTGGGCAATGCTGCTTTGCTGATAGTTGGCTGTTATCATGCAGGTATGTTGGTGTCCACAGAAGCAGCATGGCAGAGCTTCTTTGACAGCCTTGGAGAGTTAGCTGAAGACAAAAACAATAACAGACATACATGTGCCACCAGTCGTACTGCCAACAAAAGCTGGAAGAAGAGATACAAGAGTTGTATATATAGTTTGTGCTGGATACAGCTTACGCATGCCAGTGACTGTATCTTTCACCAACGGCTATCAGATCTGGTGGGCATGTGCAACAACACCCATTTGGGCTACACAAGTGAAAATGTAATTACCACGTTGACTAATAAGAGGTTAAAAACAGCAGACATACAAGACTCCTGAATGGAAAATGGAACAATCCAGTGTGGATTTTTCCTGCAAACCATCAGAGAGTGCAGGACCCAGTATTTATATGGCTGCAGCTAGAGATCTGTTTGCCTGCCAGCAAAAGAAAACTAGAGGCAAGAGACAAAGCAGTCATGTGGAAATCTTCACAGGACAAAGAAAAAAGTCCTGTTTGGAGGTAGGATCTTTAGAGGAAAACATGGATTTCTGAATGTGAAAAATATTTGTTTGCTATTTCCTATTATGTTCAGGCAAAGGGGGTGTGGCACAGATTGCGAGCAAACAGGAGAAATGCTACTTATTTCTTCTTTTTAAAAAAGCATAAAGCCCAGTATTGCCTAACCAAGAAGCACCAGTAACAAGGTCTAGAAGTACTAGGAGAGTTCTCATTGCAGTTGGTGCAAGGCTAGACATTAAAAGATAAGTTTAAGAGAGTCATGGAATATTGCTGAAGACTTACAATCTCACTTCAAAATCATGAAAAAAGTTTAAAAGGCTTTTCAGAATTATTTTCTATTTGAATAAGCCTTTCCTGCCCTTTGTAGTCTAGCATAATTCCACCGAATATGATGCCATGGATTTTCATAAATCTGTAACTATGTTTGACAGCTATATCCATACATTTGCCTTTGTGCTTTTCATCTGAAAAATCATGTTTTAAGCTCCTGTGTCATTAACAGTGCCATTATTTGAAAATGAAAGGCAAGGGCATGTTAAGCTATGTTGAATGCCCAAGGTCTCAAAGAGCAGTTTGGGTTGCATCAGCTGGCTTCTGAAGGCACCTGAAATCACTAGGAGTAAACTTCTTTTCAGAGTGACTGGAAGGCACAACTCAGTCTCCCAAGTCACCTTTTCACTTGGCTAAGCAGAACATATTTAAATGGTGTGCCCTGCCCACAGTCTGAGACGAACACACGTACTGAAAGCCAGGAGCTGCATAGCTGCAATAAGCACAGCAGATTCCTTAAGGGACACACTCTAAGAACGGACTTACACTGTCACTACCAATTTAGCCCATCTGGGAGAAGAGAGTGAGATTAGGGAGCAACAGGAAAGTGGCTCCATTAGAACTATCCAGGCAATTGGCAATGGCTACTCCATGGCTGTGAACTGGTTATGAATTAATAAAAACAATTAAGATAATGAATGATAAAAGAGTTACACTTCGGGTTGAATTGCTTTCATATTGAATATGTCACTTGTGCTAAGGTTTAATTAAATGAAAAAAGATTTGCAAAAAAAAAGATCTAAATACAGAGAAAACAAAAAGAAATCACAAAGGCCAGAAGCAAAATGTGCTACGTCCTCTGCATTATTCACTGGGCTCAGGAGCACAGTGATTAATGTATTAATGTTCTCCTGGCCAGTCCCTGAAAGCATCTGCATACACTATCATAGGACTAAAAGGATTTATGTAATGCTTTACTAGGCTTATATAGATAAGATGAGTACACTATTTTCTCACCCAAATCCCTCTTTTCATAGGCATTGCATCTCTAAAAGCATATCTACAAAATGAACCTAATGCAACAGTAGAACTGCAAGTGGCCTCAGAAAATATTAACATCAATACTCAAGTCTGGAAAAGAGACATAATATTTTACTAGATATTTTGAATTAATAAATTTATAGCTTAGAAATACTGTAACTCCCACCAATATTATACATTAAATCTATTATTTTCTATTTTATTCTGAATTTCTAAGTATCTATTACTGTGTTTTATGTAAAATAGTATTGAAAAATAAACATATTAATTTAGATTCTCTTTTAACTTTCCTAACATCCTTGAAAAATGTTCTGTGTGTAAGTGTTGGCATAATCTAGCTTTATGTTTCTAAACTGAACAATAAATGAAATGGGTTGCTCATTGGACTCTTTATAGTGAATTTTGTTTGTTCCAAAGTGAGACATATTGAACAAAAATAATTCCTTGAAAATAGCTACTGCAGCCAATGCAGCATGGATGAGCTTAGGATTCAAGCTGGAATAGGCACAAGCACAAAAGACTGGGATGTTCAGAAGTACTAGGACTCTGTTTAGGAGAGGAAATTAAAATATCTAGGGCTTTTTGCTTAGCTAAAGCCAAGACTTAGAAAGGGCATATGTTGTCTCTAAGAAAAAAAAAAAACAAACACAAAAAAAAAACCCTAATAAAAAAAATAGAAGAAAGGAAAAAAAAAATTGAAGGGCTACATTTCGAACTAATACGAGACTATTTTTGTCTGGACACAGCCTTCAGATGTGAGTAATGGGAGCAAAACTCTTACAGTGAGTTTAATCAGGTCATTAAAATGGCCATGTAATATAATTACAGACAAAGCAGGATCAGCAAGTCCTCTTCTAGAGCAGGGAAGTGCAATCTTCTGCCACAGAGTTGTTCTTCAGGTTAGCACTTCAGCACTAAACATATGCTGAAGCTCCACTGATTTCCTGGAATGTTTACAATCTCTGTTGCCTACCAGGGCAGTCAGTCAGGGAGTATTTGGAGCTTCAGGCTAATGTATGAGATAGCTGCTGCATCTTTTTTTGTAGAAGCTGTGCGTTGCCAGAGTGCTGGGAAGCAACTTTATTGTTGTTACTGCTTAAATACTAAATGCTTTTGTTAGGAGAAAGTAAAAGTCAGATGCACTGATTTGTTTTGCATTTTCCCAAAATTTTAGTATTTTTATTTCCTCCTTTATTTGTATTTTGCCCCAAATACGATAAATAGATGTATTGCTAAATTTCTTTTTACTGTGCCATTTCCCATCAGCTCAAAGAAAAGAACAAAATGGATGGTACTGCAGCAGTATTATAAAGACACATACAATGGAGTAAAATGGAGAATGAGAATGAGTAGGGCCTTATGATTGATGAAGGTAATTTTTAAATTTAATGTTAGTATTAAAATAGAATTCTCTCTAAGTACTTCACCAAAGCATACAGAACACGCACACACCGATACAACTCTGCAATTAATTTGCCCTGTGGTCATTTCAGGGCCACCAACTGCCTGTGTTTCCTTGGTCACTCTTTCTTCCTCCTGTAACTGAGTCCTTCCTGCCTGTGAAGTTTATTGACCCAGCTTCCCAGTGACGCCAAATGCAATGTGTGCTCCCAAAGAGCCTGTTCAGATCAACTCCGAGTCTCATCCAGAATAAAAATGACTTCACCGTAAGCGACTGACATTGCTCAGCTCATGGCCAGCATATGCCTGAGCTGCACACCCTATCCTGTGCCAGAGCACAGCGATTCACTCTCTTTACCCCATCAGTGACCAGAGGCATGCTGTGATTTAAGGCTGTGCATGTGCTGTACAGCTTATTCTCACATCTGACTCCCAATGAATCTGTAATGCCCACTGCACTGAACATGAGGTGGATATAATAGGCTTTTCAACAGATTGTGTACGTGCTGATTAGTGCTTTGATGAATTGTGATTTTACACCAATTATTTTGCTACTGAATTTTTCAAACGTCCATCATGGTTTCCCATGTTCTTAGTTAGGCAAAGATGACAACTTTCTGGCATCAAAGAATGACTCTTTCAATTAGATCACAGTAATTATTATATTAATCAAGATGAACTATAATAGTCCTGTTTTATGTAGAACACCAGTACGTATGAAATAAACATTAGTTAAGAAACTATGAGCTCATTTCTGTAACCTGCAAACTTATTCAAGGTCATTGTCCTTCACAGCTGTTTAGACCAACAAAACTCCCTGTCAGGAATAAGGATTTACAGTATAACGGATAACTAAAACCTGATTGTTTGCTTCTGTTGCAGAATGGAGTAAGTGATAAGTTTATGATTACACCTATGCTGGATACACTTCTATAATTCCTACATGAAACAAAACAATGGAAAATAGCCTGATTTTCAAGTGCATTATATCAGGATACCACAATGTTACACTGTTATATAGGATATAAGTTACATTAGATGCTTTATATTTTCACTGCAATTTAACATATATAAAGATACCCATAGTGAGAAAATAAAGAGAATGAAAACTGGATTATGATTTGTATAATACTACTTTCATCATTTAGAGGAGTTACATGTTACATATATGTATTATAGCATGCATTTCATCTTAGCTTAGTTTTTTAAGGAATGATTAAAAAAACTGGACTCCTTACAGAGTGAAAACTCAGTCTTCAAATTGAGGTTATATTAGTTTTAAAACAGAAATAATCCAACCATTTCATTTTTCTACTTGTTTTAGTTAATCTTTCTCCAATCAAATGGGCAAGAAAACAGGCACAGGCTGTCAGAAGTTGAAATTGGCAGAAACTAAAAGACTCAAGTGCCTCTAAGTTTCATTTTGAATTCCATTAAAAGATCACAAAAATATGGCAGGAATTTTATAACACTGATTTTGAACAGGGTACACTTTCTCCTACTTTAATTTTGCTTATTTAATCATGTTTAACTATCAAAGTAATTCTATACTTAAGTGTAAGTTCCTGAATAGTGTGTTTCCTCAGTTGATGGTGAAATACCTTCTATTCAGAATATTATTTTTTAGTACATGTAAAAAAATACATTCCATTATTTTTATACATGGATGTGTTATATTTTCCTCATTTCCTCCTATGTTCCATTTAATTTTATGTGTAAAAAATGTGTTACTCTCTTGCTTGCTTGACTTAATTTCACTTCATTTATTACAGAGGTGAATGTGCTAGAAAAGTTTTGTAGGGTTGTTCTTGGGTTCTTTTTTTTTTCAGAAAACCACCATTTTCCACACCTAGAGTGTAGGACAAAGACCTAAGAGCACATGTACTCTAAGCTCAGTTGTGAGATGAACTCCTTTTGTGGTCCTGCACTAGTCATTTAGTGAGAGGTGATGGATTTAGTCAACCTGAACAGAGCACGCACTGTAAGCTGCTTCAGTACTAGGGAGATCCCCAAGAAGTATTCCATCTCAGAGACTACTTCTGAGAGCCAATTTCCTTCCCTATTTTCTGTTTCAAGAAGGAAATTGTTTTGATGCTCCAGTAACAGCAAACCATGACATCTCTGGTTTCGATTCAGCTGAGCATCAGCCCAGGGAACAGTCCCTCACAGGCAAGGGGACACTGCTGAGCTGCCCTCTCCAACACTAGGACAGCTCTCCATCTCCTGACCAAGAATATGAGTTTGCTAATGTTGTTTTTCCTCGTTGTTTTTCCTCAGCTTTCTAATCCCAAATGGAGAATAATACTAAATGGTGTGGAAGGGAAATTAGGGGTATGGAGGGTAAATTTACATCTGCATATCTCCAGGAAAATTTTAAGAGTTTAATATCAGAGCTAAACATTTTCCTTGCACTTGCCATTTTAAGATTTCTTTCTTTAGGAATACTCTACTGTTCTCTCTACCTGGTTCTGTAACACTGGCAGGAAGTGGTTCAAAAAACTGTACTTCTTTGATAGAAATAATCTGGATCCACAGACTTCAAGTTTGCAGTATTGCAAAGAAACGTAATTGGCCATTCATATTTCATTGTTTTTAACAAAGGGTTCTTTCCACTTTGAGGAGAGGAGCAATAACTCTGTAACTTGTTCAAAAACCAGTAAAGTGCAAAACATAGAAGAAAATACTGCATTTTTATAGAAAATGACACTTTTAAGAAATATATGTATGCTACCTTGGAATACAGGTATTGAGCTCAATTTCAGCAATGAAAAACAAAACAGTATGGTGTATAACTGAAAGCTCAGCAAAAATCATCCTATCCAAACCACATTTTTCATAGTGACACACAGAAGACCACAGGAAAAAAAAAAAAAAAAAAAAAAAAAAAAAGCAGGAGAAAATTTTTAACTAGAACACTTAATGTGGCTATTAATTAACTTTAATTGTAAAAAACTTAGTGGGAAAAAAAGCATTAATATCACCTCTTAATTTAGAAAATTAATACTGCTTTCAGTTAGAGGTAGTATTAACATAAATGTGAAGACAATTTGTTTCAGAACCCACATTAACATTGCTTAAATGGCATTAAGCCAGCATCTCACAAATGCCTTGAACAAATAATAGGATCTCAGCACTGCAGCACATCCTGCTATAATGCACAATAAACTACATTGCTATGCATCACTGCCAACCTCCAGCATATGACAATAATATAACCTGAGCAACAAAAAACAATCAAGAACTTTCTCTTCTGAGAGCAATTTAAAAAAAAAACTGTGAAAGAAAAATAGCAACATGGATGGGAACACTCACTATATATCCTTTCCTATTCTGATGATGCTCAGAGCTTTTATTTGGATGAAATGCATTGGGTGCTGCACTATGAATGGCCTCATTAATATGGACTCTAATGAATATATACAATTTTAAATTGACAATTATCCCTTTGAAGTCCATAGGATGACTTACATTTTATTAAGTATATTAAATCACCTGCAGCAAGAAGAAAGAAACAGGGGAAGATTCCTAACTGCTTGGCTACTGAGATTCAGAAATCCCTCAGTAACCAAAACAGCGAAGAAAAACAAAACAGGCCACAGGACTCACCCTATGGCACAAACTCGATCCTGTCCACTTCCATCTTTCTGCCCATAGACTTCTGGCAGGGTGATTACTTTCTCTCAAATATCACTAGTTTTCTATATTTGGTGTAAAAATTCATCATGCTGGAACAAAGCATGCAGGTGACGATAATGTGTGGAAGATTAATAGAGATGACAGGCTACCATCCTTAGGGGAAATAAAATTGCTGTTGCACAGTCTGTTTTCTGTTTCTTCTTCTACACGGAGAAATAAAACATAGGTACTCCTTAAAAGCACACACTGCCTAAAAAAATACGGTGTAGCACATAAGGATTATATATTTAATCTTTAAATGAAAGATGTAAAATGAATTGGACCACCACTCTAGGTGAGACTGCCTCCAAGAAAGACCCACCACCATCGTAGGTGACCTTTCAGGTTTGGTTGGGGATGGTCTGAAAACTGTCTGTGGGGTAAAAGCCAGCAGGAAGTCTGGCCAACATCAGACTAGGACAGTGTGAGAAACACAGAGTAATAAGGAATAACTGAGAGCATTTTCCATCAGAGAGTTATTTTCTATATAGTTAAGTACTGACAAGGGGCTACAGTACTTTCCAATAGACTACAATTATTCTTTATGTTATGTGCAATAAGATGATGCATTCTTGTTTCTTTTAAAAAGCGTTTCCTACAAAATATTGTAATAGCAAAAGTATAGTGATTTGTTTAAGAAAATCTGCATTTGGTAATGAAAACATGTAGGTTTCCCATAGCATCATAGGACCTGGGTAGTGCTGGGTATGGCCTGGTTGAGGAAACCTCCTTTTCTAGAGGTTATTAGGAGAAAAGCTTGTAACTGATAGATTATTTGAAAGTTAAAACCAGTCTGTAGAGCTGCTGAATGCAGCCAAACCTCTGCACTGAAAATTAATGAAATAGAGTAATCCTAAGTAGGTCGGTTATTGATCCTGTAACAATTAGTCATGCATTCAATTATAACTTCTTTTTGGACTCTCACCTTCTGAACCCACAGGGAACTGAGTTTTGTTCAGGGCCAGACACAGACACCAGCACAGCCCACAGACACTGCCAGATCCAGCTGGAGGTCTGGCAATGAAGGTGCTGCCTGCCCTGAGGAGGCAGAAGGAGCTGCCTGCAGCTGCAAGGGATGGACAACTGCCCACTCAAACAACCCTGTGTGTTATCTTTACTCCTGCATTAAGCCCTAGAGTTCTTTGGGGAGAAAAACTGGAAGGGACGGTTATGAAAATAAGCACTGGTATGACCACAGTATTACCCACCATTGCATCCATCCTCCATGGACGTCACTTCTGCCCTTTATCCTCCATTCTTCTTCTCATCCAAATGCAACTAAATTGTGCCTTGGGGTCACAGAAGAGAAGTGCCACTGAGGGGAAGTCCCATGGACTTTGCAGAGCTGCTGTGTCCCACAGTGATGGATATCTCAAAATCCTCCCTTTGAAATGGATGTGAAAGGAAGCAGCCTCAGTCCAACTCTTCTCCTCTCCCTCTCCCTCTCCCTCTCCCCCCCCCCCCCCCCCCCCCCCCCCCCCCCCCCCGCCCCCTCCCCCGCCCCCCGCCTCCCCCCCGCCCCCC
>WUAM01000415.1:236259-254939 GCA_024336885.1 Actenoides hombroni | reverse complement strand
GGCCAGAGAAAAAAGAAAAAAAAAAAAGAAAAAAGAAAATGGACATTATTGCCCATATTGACTTGCATACACAAATGCTACCATAACACGTCAGGAATGGAGTAGATTTTGGTTTGAAAGGCTCTGATTTACGGACATGAAGTAAACCTGTGTAAATAGTCTGCAATGAGTATTTAATTTACTGAGTTTTGACCTTTGCTTTTTCCTCCCAAAGTAACTAGCAGCAGAGTTTTTGATGTCAATGCCTTTTACATGAGATTAAACAGTGAGCTGAATTTCCCTCGTGTTTATTGACCACAATGTTTTTTCACTTCCCTCAGTCCATGAGCATTTTAGGCACAGAGAATGAAGAAAAGTGAAGTGTCAAAAGTATTTCTATGTGTGATTCTAAAATCTCCTAGCAAAACTTGCTTATTTAAATACTAAATAACCTACTAGAAAAGGGATGACTATAGAAGACCAATTCATCCATCTTGTGCCTGCCCCCCTGGTTCACTATTTAAATAAATACCTAGCATATCTTTGCCAAGCACCCTGCCTTGTACCCTTGATTCCTAAATCCATGTACTCTCAGGGAGACATCAGAACTCTTAGTTCCCCTTGACATGGCTGGAGTGCCATCAGCTTTCTGGAAATTAAGTGAACAGGACCCACAGTCATTAATTCTTCTCAGTTTATTTTTAAGTAATGTTCTAACTAGTTACTTTTAAAAGGTAAACCCTTCTTTTTACACCACATGAACATTCTTACCATACTCACTTCTAAGCTCGTGACCCCATATTTCTCATGATGCACACTTCTTTTTGTTCTTAATGAATTCAATTGACTTGAAGATCTAATGCAAAGTGTTACAGAAAATGCAAGGGAAATGATAGAACAGGCCCAGTGCTGCAATGGACAGGTCAATAAACCTGTTGGATAATCCGTGGGATGGGAGAAGATGATGACGCTAAAGTCCACCTGGCAGACTTGCATTAGAAGAAAAATTGATCAGCAGAGGAAAAACAAAGAATGGGGTCTTCTGACCTAAGCATGCCTGTGGTTTTAGAGGAGCTTTCTCTGAAGTTTATCCCTTTATTACAACACGTTTCAAACCACCAGAAAAGGAGAGTCAGAAGAGCATGACTCAGCCTTTAACCATGGCTGGGAAGACATGGCATATCAAACCACTTCCAATATAAATACTGGATATTGTGGCATGAAAATATTTCTCAGACAGAAATATATCTCAGTATATACCAACAGACATTAAAAATCTCTTTACCCACCTCCTGTTTAGAGGGAATGTAAAAATTCAGTAAAACATCAGATGAATACTCTGACTTAGTGGAAAATATAATGATTTTATCCATATTGCTCAGCCTGAGAAGATAGTATAAAATCTGATGCATGCTTGAGAAGAACAATTGTTCAAGACTAAAGCAAGCAGAAAAATGTTTAATTCACGAGAACGGTTTATGAGCTATGTTCCCAAACAAGCTGGGTGTTCTTTGATAGTTCTTTCTCATTGTTGCATTTAGGCAAAAATAAATGAATTGAGCATTTTATAACAACTTAGAAGTTTCTAGAATGAGCATGTGTGGCCAGGAACCAATGTGTGCTTTCTGTCTATCAAGAAACTGAAATTGAAAATATGGAAGAGCTCATTAGTGGGACAGGCCCAGGTCAGAAGACAACACTTCTGACAGGGCTTTGATGTTTATTTGAATATTCTGGTTTTGTGAAACGGTGCTTCATACCTATTGAATTACATTACTTCAAGCCATCATCTGCCACTTCATCTTTCCAGAATTTCCCAGTGTGATTTTCATAGCACTGCAGACTGGTTGGGAGGCTGCAGGCAACTGTTGGACTGGCTACCCGTTCCTCACCAATCAAGCAAGGGCCACTCTATCTCTTTTCTGAAACAATTCTTGGGAGAAAAAGCTGGATTCTCATGTGGAATATTATGCTTTAAAAGGCAATTTTCTATGTGCTTCCTCAGTGAAAGTATAAATTCTGTAAACTATTGCTTCTTGTATGCGCTTTGGAAGATAGCACCCTCCGGCCAGGCAGAGGAGAGACAGCAGGAGAAAGATGCAGTGGCTGCTGCCAGTCCCCAGTGACCACTGTGACTGCTTTAACTGACATTATGCTTATTGATGCCAGGGTTTGCTAATAAGAACACTGTGTGCATATGAAAAAACATTGAATTGTGCTTCCTAACACTGGCAGTGTTAGCCACAGCACCCTCTTTACTGGCTTCCTCTGGAAATCAAGATTGACAGCTTGTGAGAATTTGGCACCATGCCTCCTCTTCAAAGCCCTAGGCTGCCAAAGCCCTGTGATTAGCAAAAAGGGCTTTCAAGCACAACGAGGAAGGACACAGTAAATAAGACAACTGCTGTGTACACAGTAGCAATGCTGGTGGCTTGAAATGAATACTACTGAATAGCTGGCAGAATGTTTAGGAGACTCAGAAGTTCTGTCTAGCAGCAAAACTGGGGATGGAAAAAACACTGAGAAATTTCAGAACCAGATATTAAAGCAATTCTGTTTAAACATCCACGTGTGAAAAAAAATGGCATTTATAGTAGATATCGGAGGAACAAGAAAGATTTAGAAATTTCACATTGCATTCCAGATAAACTGCTTCTGAGTTAGAACTTCATAAGAAACAAAGGTATGTCCAGGAAAGAATAAAAATTACATCCATACAGAAGATATTCAGACACATTTGAGAAATTAGGAGTTGACTAGTCACAGAAGTAACATTAACCTTCCCACTGTTGAGGTCCACAACTACACCCATACACCAAAAGCCATATTACACATGATAGGTAATTACCCAGGCAGTACAAAGAATGTAACACAGAATGTGCTGGGCCATACCAGTGGATATGTGAACATAAAAAGGTAGAAAGTAAGTGTGTGCTAAGGTCCAAGTTCATAGTACAGGGCAGGTGAGCTATCCTAGAGCACTTTAAATGGTACTAGACAACCATGTTTAAGCACATCAACACTAATGCTGTCCAGAAAGCAATTCAGTTTGCCTTAAGACATCTGAATTTAGTCAGATTAAAAGATCGTTTGATGAGTATCCCAGTGATGGTGCTCATTAAATCTCCACTGATTCCAACATGAGTTTATGTGCTTCATTTCCATGTAGGCACCTACATTTGTACATCTTAACCACGAGCTGTATTCACCCACCAGCATGGATTTAGATGAGATGGCCAAAGGCTTGTGTGGTCAGTGGCAGTGCAAAAGATGGACTGGTGAAAGTAGAGCAGGAACTGATACAAAAAACACTGCCAAGGCTTGTATGGCCTTGGCAAACAGAGGGATGATTTTTCTTTTTTTCCCAAATTACACATTATTCAATCTTCAGTAGACAGTATTCTTTTACATGGATGAAATCCACATGCTTCACTATATGGGAGGACATTTTTTAATAAAAAAACCCCAAAAATCTATGTTGTACGATGTTAGAGATAACACTGTATCTGTATTACCTTATTTCCATTTACTGTGGCTACATATGTTGGTCATGATACTTCTTTGGAAAGTTTATCTTTGGGAAATGATGTTATTAAGGAGCTGATTATTTTCCATTTTCAGGAACACTTTTGGTTTCTGAGTTCACATACAAATTCAAAAGACAATTGTATGCTGTTCTGCAGAATATTTCATACAATGTTGCAATCTGCATATCCTCTAGAAAAATGTCACTTTAGCCCATATTTCATCATTCTCTTTATATCATGTTGCACAAAATACTTGGTGGTGTTATTTTTACAAAAGCTTTTTGGTAAGTCTTTGTTATCTGTGTCAAAACTAACTTGAAATGTAATATTTAAAAACTGTTCACCTGAACCAATAGTCTTCGAGAAACATGTTTATGAAATTCCTAAGTAGAATGCTCCAACTACTGTTTACATTATATTCATATTAAAAAGATTTTGGAACAACAGAAAAATAAGGGCCAGTGAAACAACCAGGAATGGAGGGGCAATAAGAACATATTTCATTGTGTAGGACAGTGAAAGTTAAAACAAGACATAATATGATAATAAGATATAATTATGTAATAGCCACAATGTGAGATTTATTATGTGCTTTTACACATGAACATAACCGATAACAGCCAAGTAGCCTATTTTTTTATTTTTAGATGAAAATTTAGAAAACTACAAACTGCAATCTAGCATTTACAAACTCATATTCTTACTCATCTCAGTAACTTTGATCTTAATGTCTGATTCAGGTATGAAAAAATTACTATTGTTTTTGTACAAAACCCACATCTTTCCCAGGCTCAATATAGAAGTTTTCTCCAGTGATGACACTATAGCCTGTCAAAAATTCATCCCACCTAAACCTCTTAATGAGATTTCAGTACAAATATGAGCACATTAAAAGCTATCTAATGGCAAAAAGGAGTGGGAAAACACTCTGGAAATCATGATAATTTAATTATATAAGAATAATGTGAAAAACTGAAACCCATACTACTGATTTTTTTCATACACAGAATCTGAGACTATAGAGATTTCCCGCAACAGTATTTGAGCAGTGGCAGCAGAATACAAGTAAGTGATGTCTGAGATTTTCTTCTGCTCAACCCCGTCCAAAGCCACTGAAGAAGCTCCCTGACCATATCTAGATTTTATTTCAATGTGGGCTCAAATTCAGTCTCAAGCTCCAGCATATACCTGTGAAACTTTGGAGTTTAAGAAAGTGAAAATATTATACTCTTGATGTCCTTGAGGATAGACATAAGCATTCAGGATGGATGTTGCAAGCTCAGGTATCTTTATGCCTGATCAATTTAAGTCTGCATTTATATTATAGAATCACAGCAGCACAGAATGGCTGGGGTTGGAAGGGATGGTCAAAACCCATGTAGTTCTAACACTTCTGCTTTGGGCAGGGACATCTTACACCAGATCAGGTTGCTCAAAGTCCCATCCAACCTGACCCTGAACACTTCCACGGATGGGGCATCCAAAACTTCTCCAGGCAACTTGTTCCACTGTGTCACCACCCACTTCATAAAAAATATCTTCCTTATGTCCAAAGTAAATCAGTCTTCTTTCAGTTTAAAGCCATTGCCCCTTGTCCTGTCACTGCAAATCCAGGCAAAAAGTATTTCTCCATCTTTCTAATAAGCCCCCTTCATATATGGAAAGGCCACAACAAAATGGTCTCACTGGAGCCTTTTCTTCTCCAGGTTGAATAACTACAACCATCTCAGGCACTCTTCACAGGAGGTGTTCCAGCCTTCTGATCATCTTTGTGGTCCTCCTCTGGACCTGCTTCAACAGATCCATGTTTTTCCTGTGCTGAGGACTCCAGAGCTCAACACACCATGTGACATGCCACCAGAGTGGTGCAGATGTCCAGAATCACCTCCCTTGACCTGCTGGCCACACTTCTTATGCAGCCCAGGGCATGACTGGTTTTCTGAGCTGCAAGCACACATTGACAGCTCATGTCCAATTTTTCATCCATATATTTCACTATACTTTGCAGTGATATCATATACCATTGTCAGGCCAAATAAGCAGCTTGAACTCATGAAAATATGATGGTGTGTACGCTGAAGTAGTATTCACACGACCCAAGTATTCAGTTTATTTAGCTAAATGAGAAGACTGATGTCCCTTGGGCTATAGCCAGTGGAGACTCAGTTTCTCCTGGAAGATGGCACAATGCAGCAGTACACTTGTGGTGACGTGAATAACAATGCATGGAACAAGGTGAAGTTTCCCCTGCTTTTATGCCTGAGATTCTTCAAACTTCAGAGACATTCATATCCTTTGACTCTTGCTGAATTTAGGGTTGGGCCCACACTGAGGACTGTGCAGGTGCAGAAAGAATAAACATCTAAAGGGTTAGAAATTATCCAGATCTATTAAGCAAAACTTCCCCGAACTGAGAACAGAGTAATAAATAGGATAGAAATAAAATTCTACATTAAAATATATGACAAACACATGTAAGTCATTTCAAGCAGCTCAAAGATCCAATTAATGACTATATCAATCCAGACATCAAAGTCATCTAAAGAAAGGAGAAAAAAATAAACAACACAGAAGTATCACCTTATGTGTAGTCTCAGCAATTTTGTTTTTATCCCCTGAGATGACAAAAGCTGACAGGATAATCTCTAATATTTCAAATCACTCAGATGCACTCCTATCAGTCCAGAAACACATTAATCTTCTTAATGACACTCAACTGTGGCCTATTCAACATATAATGAATGACTTTTCTGTATTTAAAATTAAAATGAGAGCATACATCACAAATCATTCACAGAAATAAAGGAACAAACTATGACAAATATATCATAGTGTATAGAAGAAGTTCCAGTTTTTCATGCACCATAATACTTGAGTCTTCAAGCAATGATGCTTCCTTGAAGCCTATAAACCCTTTTCTTTAACTTACAGAAAATGAAAGAAATAAATCAAACTCAAGATATGGGAACCCGTTAGACTTGGTATCACCTGTCACAGCTTTGTTGCAACTCTTATCTAGACATATTCTTTCATAGAATTTCTTTCTGGTATCAGGAATCTTTTCTAATATTTGCCTGCAATACTCCTGCCACACTTTTAGTCCCATACATATAATCTATTCCAAAGACATAAAAGATTATTTTTTTTTCCTAATGACATTTCTTGATACAATGCAACAAGATATCCACACAAATACCTTACCAAAATTTAATTAGGCATGCTGAATGGAAAAGCATAACGTATGCTTCTATGCTAGCTAATTTATTCTGAAGGGTCATTTGATCTTGTATTTCATGGTATACGGTGATAACTTATGTGTGATAGAAAGAAATTCTCTCCTTAATCATATTAACTTTTTCAATTACCCAAGAATATTATTTGCCCCTATTTCTCCCCTCATAATTTTCTAAAACACTGAATACTATTTCCAGAGTCAGGAAATAACACCAGATGAGTTAATAATTCAGTGTAATATGTCAACTCCTAGATTTCAGTGGTGCACTACGTTCTACAAATAGCATAATACAAAATGTGAAAATTTGCCCTTATTGCTATGCAACATGAGGAAATTTTATAGTTGAGACATGGATGAGACCAGTTTGGAAACAAACATCCATACAACAAATAATACAGTCTGTGATCCATCATAAGCCCTTTCTCACTGAAGCCCACATGAAAAAAAGCAACTTTGTTTATACAGAAAGTTTTATTGCTGCATTCTTATGATACATATTTAAAATCCTTTCATGCATTTAAGATTCTAGACTATCCCCTTCATGATTATATTGCCAGAATACATTTGAAATATATTTCTGTGTATGTATTAGGCCAAAATTCCATATAGTCCTGATAATGAGAGACATTCACTATACTTGAAGTTCTGCATATGTGCTCCCAGTCATGTATGAACAGTTTAAATCTATTTGAGAGTAGATTTTGCAATCTTTTTTATAAACTATTCCAACAATTAATACTGATACACATCAATGCAACAAATGTAAACATTTTAAATTAACCATGAATTTGCATTAAAATTATTGTATCTGAATATCACAGAATTGTAGAATCATAGAATGGTAGGGGTTGGAAGGGACCTCTGGAGATAATTATTGAGTCCAACCCCCTTGCCAGTGTAGGAACACCTGCAGGAACAGGCAGGCCACACAGGAACAGATTCATGAGGGTCTTGAAAGACTCTAGAGAAGGAGACTTTCAATATATATCTTTTATAATAACACATATAGATAATATTGTATATCTGGCAGATTAAGCATGAAAGTAATAAATGGTAAACCCCAAAGAAAAAAAAAAAAAGCAGTTACCCTTTTTGAAATTCATTTAAAACCCCATAATTTGTTAGTTCATTCTCTATATTATTTTTATTTTCATGCAGAATATAAAATAATAATATTCCACCTAAATACCTCAACATAAAAAGCCATCACTATTAGTACAGGTGTTATTCCAGTGAGTATGGCTGCCACCATAAAGTCAAAAAGCATCAACAGCAACCGCATACGACTACTCCCTGGGACACCATATATTCCTTACTGTGTATGTGGTAAGTTAGGTAATTTTGTGGGCGTCCTTCCAATTGCACTGACGTTTCTAGCTTTGCTACCAAATAAATTTGAAAAAGATAGGATGATTAATTTTACTTCCACATGCAGAAGATTCTATTACATGCAGTTTTCTTCAACAAATCAAAAAGCTACTTAGAAATTCTTGGAATACTTATATGCATAATATAACCTGAATGGATATGAAATCTCCTTCATGTCGCACGTTATCTTTGGATAATTAGTTGAGTGCCCCAACTAGCTGAGATCTGCAGAACTGTCAATATTTTCACTGCAAATCACAGAACAATTCAAGGTACAAAAAACAGTTACTCTGGCATTTCGCGTAGCTGGTTTTGTATTCTTAAGAAAAAATTTTGGAGTGTGTACTTGATGATATGATATTATATATTTGTCATATTCAGTAAATGTTCCTCTGTTTCAGTACATGTTCTTCAATTCTGTTGGAACTGTTTAATGAATTTAGAGCAGACTGTTGCCCTCAATCTCTCCTTCCTTTCTCACTTACACTATGGCTTTTTTGATTTGTTTCTTTGTTTGTTTTTTAATTTTGGCCAAAGTTTACTGTAGGATATGTGTCCTCCAGTGAAAGGGAGAGTTTATGAGTTCTGTTTCATACACCTATTTAGATTGAAACATCCATTAAATATTTACTATGAATTCAAAGTTGAACACAGGAGGAGTCTTGTGTTCTGAAGCTGTAGGGATATAACACATTAAGAAAATTTCTGATTCAGACAAAAAAAAACATAAAAGCTGAATGGCTAGTTCCTCCCTAAAAAGCTGAAGAAAGGTGGATTCTCAAGAGAAAAGTTTTGATGTACGCTTTCATCTCTTATTTCTAGAACTTGGAACAGAATTGGCTTCCTCCAAGTGAAACAGGAATTTTGAATAGTCTCATTCCTTCAGTGTCTGTGGGATCAGGAAAAGCCAGTATCCATCTCACATACTTCTAGCTCCGCAAAAGTCAAGTGTGGAGCCTAAGCTAGTTATGTAAGTCAGCAAAGGCAGTGAGGTTCATCTCATGTATCTAGGAGATGTAAATGTCCAAAGAAGGAACAGTTTTATGGAGGAAGCTGACATTTGCTATACAGATGACCTACACAGTAACTTCATTAGAGAAGTAAAGAATGTCCTTTTGTACATTCTGTGATATTTAGAAGAAAGACTTCACAAGTGAGAATTTATCCATCTTTTTGTGTGGTAGTGCTGGGTAGCAGCCAGGACAAGTACACCACTGACACCAGCACAGTGGTGAAGTACTAAGGCCTGAACAATAGGTCCTGAACAAAAATTGAACTCCAGATGAACCTCACAACCAAATGCTGTCTTGCACAGGCAATGCACTCTTTATCTATTTTATTGTTCTAACATGAATATATATGTAGATGCCAATTTATAAAGATTTATTGTAACTCTTATCGCGTAACGGTAACCAACCTTTTCTTGTTACAAGGCTGTGAAACCAGACCTCCAGCCTTTCTGAGAAATTAAAAAAGCCCAAATAGACCAAGAAACTCCCTTGGTTCCTCCTCAAGCCCAGGCCAGGCTTTGAGTGGAATCCAAAAGGAGAATGAAACCAGACATTTCCACACTTTAAATTATGTGAGCTTGTTTATTGAACTATATAAAAGCTGGACTCTCTTGAGGTGACTTTGGAGACCACACCTACGAGTGGACGCACTGCACTGGACCTCCCAATTGCTGGGAAAGACTCTCCAAATCCTTGCTGCAACTGTGACTCCCCAGTGACCGTGGGTCTGGATGATGGTAACATATTAATGGCAATTGGTGATGTATCTTTCTTAATCACTACAGCTAACCTTAGGAAGCAATGATTAGGTGCATTACCTTGTTTTTATTTATTCTTGCTGTATCATTTTACTTACTATTTTATTGCTTTAAACTCAAGTAAAGGTAAACTCACTTCTATAACTTGCTGCCTGTGTCCTTTGTGCTGACCCTGTCCATTGATAAAACAAGTGGAAAACTCATGATAGGAAATTTCTCCCACCAAATTATCTGTTGTATCTAATAAGCAATATCCATCTACATTATTAATTAAAGATTGTATATAATCTAGTGTATAATGCAGTGTGAGATACCATTTTATTCCTTGCGATAGAAGCCTGCTTCATGGGAGGAGAAACCACATTTGCAGATTCATTACCTTGTTCTGCTTACATCACAAGAAATAGGAAAGAGAAGATGGCAGAAAACAGACATAACTAAAGGTAGCTATTTCCAGTACAGGAACACTAAAAGATGGGGATTTATATGATCCTCATTATAAATTATCTGGGGTTTGAATCATCAAGGAGACAAAGAAAAGATTTTGATTCAGAGGTTCAATATTGCATGATTTTTTACCATGGACATTTTAGCACCATGATTCAGCCTCCTACTTAAAAGTAGTTAAAAAAAAGAAGCTTCCTGTATTTCATTGTGTGACGATTGTATGAGGTTCATTTCTGTGGAGCATGTTTTAGCAATTGTAGCCAAATCTTTGAAAGTGCAAATTCAAATATTAATTCTGTTAGCAACAGTTGACACCATCAATTTGTTACTTGAAACAGTAAAACAGAATAATTTATTGTCAAAGTATTCGGAAGTACAAATTTGCTGCATCGATTTAAAGAAATCTGAAACATTATTTTTGGACTTAGATATGTACCTATGGATCAATCCTCTTAAGAGACAGAGACTCACTATAATACTAGTGTTCCACTGGAGTTTGGAGTTGTATGAATGGTTAATTATGTTTTTAATTAAGGAAGTAAGGCTTGCTGGCTATTCCCTATATCTCCCTACCCTATAAACAGATCTCTGGAGAAGGATTAACAATATAATACAAAAGAAACATGTTTTTTCTTTCCTCTCATCACAGATAAAAAGCATTTGGTAACAGACTTCTTTAATATAACAGGGGATAAGTGGGACCTGTAGCTAGAAAGAAAAACAGAGCAGTTTGGTTTTTTTTCCCCACACTTCAAAGAATGATTCTTAAGTGAATTCTTCAAAGTTTATAGATATCCCATAAATCACTCATGCTGGAGCACTAAAGAAGAAACACACAACATGCAGCCATTGACTTTCACAGCAAGGATTTGTAAGTACAGGAAGGGAGAACTCGTCTGTAAAGCCTAAATTCAGCAAAGCACTTGCACATCCATAAGCTAAAAAACATCCCAACCATGTTCCTATGTCTTCTAAACACAGTGTATGAGGTCAGGGTCTGGTGTTAAGTGCCAAGGTAACTTCTAAAGACTTGGTTTCAAAGAAACTTCTTGATTAGCATGACAGGCAAAAGGTGACAGAAGATGGAGATCAGGGTAAGGCTTTGTGTGTATATTTTAACCACTAACTGCTACCACTCTCACCTCCTCCCCAGATTCTGTAAAAATAAAAATTCATTCTTTTTTTTGGACAATAAATGGAGTTTATCTGATTTAAACCAATGGAATATCCCATTTTATAAATACGTAAAACATCATACCAGGAAAAAAAAGAACCTGAAAGCCCTGAGCACAACCACAGGTGTCTTTGGGACTGGGACATGTTGTGCAGGAATAACAGATCATTCAACTGAATTCAGAAAACTTTGAATTCAGTGCAATAACATGCCAGATTCATACTGGATTGAATTCATGTTCATCTGCAATAAAAATAACAGAAATAAAAATTTAAAAAAAAAAGAAAAAAGAAAAAAAGAAAAAAGAAGGAAAAATCAATAATACCTTTTGCAACTGTAATATCATACCTTCTGATTTCATTGCATATTCAAAATAATGACTGCCCAGAGATGCACATGTGCCTTAATTTAGCTAGGTTTGATGAAATGGAAATGTATCTCATGTTCAAGTGTTCTTCGAAAGGAGCTCTTGTCAGAGAATATGTAAAAATATTTTGCTTTTTCAAGGAAGATGAAAGGAAGATGGGATTTTTTTGGGAATATATGGCTATAAACTCAAGTGAAATCTGTACAGATTTCCCTAAAGCTGTTATTGAGAAGCCACAAATTATTGCAGATTGCATAACAACTGTAGCATGATGAAGTTAAAGCTCTAAGTTTATATTGATGTTGGGTAGATAAATGAAAAAGGAATGCTACATTACAACAGTAATCAATCAGAAAAATAATCCAGAGACTAATCAATGTCTCTGAATAAGAGAACATTAATCCCTGATGGAGATATTACAAACAAAATAATATCTAGCTTAACTATCTAAATTCCACTCACCATCTTTTCCTATTATGTTCATCATGGAATTGAATTTCAGAGGACTCCAAAGAGCTGTTGCTCTAGGTCTGATTTTTTTCATTATTGTATTTAATTGTGTGCACTGTAATTTAATTTACTGTAATGCTGCCTCTATTGTGGCAATGCAAAATTCCTTGTAACAGTACCCATTAAAGTATATTAAAAGTATTTATCATGATCCTCAAGAGTACAGATAATATTATGCATGGAAAACTGGGATTTAATGTAATTGCTACAAATAATTCAAAACAGTTCTTTTTGCATTTATCTATATGTAAAACAGGAAGAACAATAATCGTAAAACAAAACTCAGCGATATCAAACCTGGTCTTTATGAAGTCACAACAAATAAAATATTTTGGAATATAAATCACTGTTCTGAATAAGTGGAGATGGGAAAAAATCATGTGTGAATAGATCTACAGTACCCCAAATTGCTGTAAACCAATGAGTTCTTTGATTTATAATGCCCTTGTCTCTCTTTTTTTTATAATCTTCCTCTCTCTCATGCATGAATGTGCTGCTTCCCCACATTATTGTTTTTTTAAAAAATTATTGTTTACTCCAAAGGCACTGACTCCAAAGTGTCAGGACTCACACTGACTATGCTTTTCAGGTTTTCAAATGCCATGTGCGAGAGAAGGCGATCTCCCAGTTGGCTGCGTGGTGTCACAACCAAACCCTTTTGTCCAGATGAGGCACCAGAGTTCACCCATGGAGAGCAGCAGCAACAGAACAGTGCCAACAAGCACCAAATGATTCTCTGGCTGTTGAAATCTGAATGACGTGAAATCAAGAAGAGTTTGGCACAGATCTGGATGTCTAACTCCGACTTTTGAGTGTCAAATTGGCACCATTACAGACAGAGGGATATTGCAGTTACTTAGCAGCTTGTTTCTAATGCATAATACATATGCACACAACTTTGCTTACTTTGCTGGGGTATTTAGAAAACCTTACAATACTCCACAAACAAAAAATTTAAATTGTTTTTCAGGTCAAAAATTTACTAAAAGCTTACAAGTTAGCAAAACAGAAAGCATGTAATCTTTCACTATTTCAGGTGATACATACTTTTCTTCACCAAGGGCTATCTTTATCCTTCCCCCATTCCTCTCTTTCACCACTTATTTGCTTTGCCTCCTTTAAAGTTCCATGGTTCTCCATCACTTTTAACTCAGAAGAGAAAGAATAAACCTGAAGCACTATCTCAACATTTTGCCCCTTGGAAGTAGTCTAATTTTGCAGAAAGAGAAGAATGTGTCCCACCTTTTTAAAAATAGCAGTGTAAGTCTTAAAAATGTCTTATCAGAGCTAAAAATATATGTCTGCTTTAACATTGGACGTGAGGGAGGCAATGAAGACTTAAAATCACCACTGTGTGATATTTGGAGATTGCATTTGAATTTCAACCGCTCACTACCAAGAGTGATTTATTCCTCACACTGGTTATTAGCAAAACTGCCACTGGCTTCAGAACTACAAGAACTGAGATACTGAGATACCAGATACTGAGAGCATTAGAGGAGATCTTATAGATTTCCTTAGGAGTTAGAGGAGATCATTCAAAATATTTTCAAAACGCATTTAAATTACAAACATTTTGAATACTTAAAAGAGTGTCCCACTTTCCTGAGTGTTTCAACCTACTTTTGCATGTAACCAACCTATGAAATTGAATTTTTCATCAGTAATTAATATAGATCAAGCTTTGGAAGGTATGGTAATTTCTAATTTTCTGCCACCTTTCCAATTTCAAATAAAAAACTTGTGTTCCTATTTTTCACGTGTATGCAGAAACCTGTCTTTGTTATATAATACCAAATAATTTTGTTTAAAAAGGCATATTAATAAGGTCCGAGGCTTCAGTCCAGTTCCCTTTAACATGCACACAAACTTGCACAAATTGTTTGATATTTACAGCTTTTTCCAAGAAATCACAGGTAAGTTATAGAATCAATGAGGCAGACTGTTTTTAACATTCACAGCCCAAAATCTGTAGTCTAAAATTTGTCTCTGAGAGACAATCAGGACATAAAATTCTTTTGATTTGTTCAGTTTAGGATTTTTCTCTCCTGGGGAATATTCACTGAGCAAAATGCCAGCACAGTGGTCCTCACTGAGGTCCTTTTGTTACTGTTGCCTCAGGGAAGGACAGGCTGAGAGATACTCAGGAGATAAATACAACGTTTCTGTGACCCAGCAATTCCTGATACCTAATTCTTGACTGTGATGGTAGGCCAGATCTTGCACCAGTGAAAACAAGCTCCAATATTGAGGAACAACAGCTATTTTGGAATCCACTTCTCTTTTCAGGAGGGGACACTGCATGTAGCTAAGTATTTAATTATATGAAAATAAGCTGCAGTAAATTGGGCTCTAGATATGATATTGTAATATTTGTTTTCCTAAATAACATGTAAAAACCTGCTGACACAAATCTGATGTCTTCACTCACAAATAACATTTTTTATAAAAGTGCAACTAAAAAATTTCCTGCTGCCATAAGGACAGGAACAGGTTGCTTACTGAGAGACAGAAATTACTTCCCTAGCGGGACAAAAAAGTCTTGTCCATATACTCCTACAGTGACATGGAAGAAGATCCAGAGAAGAACTGGAACCCAACTGGATAAGTCAACAGATGACCCCTCTGCCAAATCATCAGACCTAGACTCTGAAATCCAGGCCAGAGCTGACAGGCAGTATAAAGCACAAGCCACATCTCTAAGAGAAGAGAGTTTTCCAGGACTTGAGAGACTCAAGCAAAGAGGGACTCATTGAGGCAGAGACAAGTAGCTACAGTGCCTTGTAGACAGACAGGAAACGGTAATTTGGGGAGTTTGAGGACCTAGAACAATATTGACAACTTTCACTGGTATAAAGCATGGCTTGGTATTGATGCTTTTTCTTTACATGCTGCATGAAACTCAGAACAGAAAAAAAGGTGACACGCCATCTACATTTAGTACATGGAATGGTCTGGAAGCTTATTCAATTATGTCTTGAGAATCCTAGAACCACAGAATCATTACAGTTGGAAAAGACCTCTAAGATCACTGAGTCCAACCATCAACCCAACATCACCATGACCACTAAACCATGTCCTGAAGTGCCATGTCTACACTTTTTCGGAACACCTCCAGGTATGGTGATTCTACTACTTCTCTGGGCAGAAAGTTCCAGTGCTTCACCACTCTTTCAGTAAAGAAGTTTTTCCCAATATCCAATCTAAACCTCTCCTGGTGCAACTTAAGCCCATTTCCTCTCGTCCCATCACATTACTTGGGAGAAGAGACCAATACCCACCTCACTGCAACCTCCTTTCAGGTATTTGTAGAGAGCAGTAAGGTCTCCCTTCAGCCTCCTCTCCTCCAGACCAAACAATCCCAGTTCCCTCAGCCTCTCCTCATAAGACTTGTTCTCCAGAGCCCTCACCAGCTTTGTTGCCCTTCTCTGGACATGCCCTAGCACCTCAACATCTTTCTAATACTGTAGCACCCAAAACTGAACACAGTACTCAAGCTGCAGCCTCACCAGTGCTGAGTACAGGGGCACAATCACTTCCCTACTCCTGCGGGACACACAATGTTTGATACAGGCCAGGATGCTGTTGGCCTTCTTGGCCACCTGGGTACACTGCTGGCTCATGTTCAGACGTCCGTCCACCAGCACCCCCAGGTCCTTATCTGCCAGGCAGCTTTCCAGCTACTCTTACCCAAGCCAGTAGCGCTGAATGGTGGTGTTGTGACCCAAGTGTAGGACCTGATACTTGGCCTCATTAACCCTTGCACAATCGACCTCAGCCCATCAATTCAACCTGCCCAGATCCCTCTGCAGAGCCTTTCTACCCTCAAGCAGATTGACATTCTCACTCACTTTGGTATTATCTGCAAACTTACTGAAGGTGTACTCGAGGCCCTCATCCAGATCACTGACAAAGATATCTAACAAGAGTGGCTCCAAAACTGAGCCCTGGGGAACACTTCTTGTGACCAGTCACCAAGTGGATTTAACAACACAACTCTCTGGGCTCGGCAGCAAAGAGTACACCTATCTGTGCCATGAGCCACCAGGTTCTCTAGAAGAACGCTGTGGGAGACAGTGTCAAAGGCCTTACTAAAGTCCAAGCAGTCAAGATCCACAGCTTCTCCCTAATCCACTAGGCAGGTCACCTGGTCATAGACGGAGATCAGGTTGGTCAAGCAGGACCTGCCTTTCATGAACCCATGCTGTCTGGGCCTGATCCCCTGTTTGTCCTGTATGTGCCATGCAAATGCACTCAAGATGACCTCTTCCATAATCTTCCCTGGTACCAAGGTCTTCTTACCAAGAACACAGTAAGTTTTATATCAATGTGAAAGGAACACCCTTGAATAATTTAGTGATAATCTCAGAGTACTTCAGCTATACTCGTCTAAAAATGGAAGTGGTATAATATACTGGGAATGTCCTACCAAGCTGTAGAAACAATCAGGAAATGGACTATGAAACAATTTTAAAACTTTGGAAGTGATTACGCATCTTCTGCGGATAGAAAAATTGGACGTTAGATGGCATGGGAATTTCAAATTGTTGATAAAAGACAGACATCCATAGTCACCATGTAGAAGACAACAGAAGGAACTGGCTAATTTAGAATGACTTACACTCAACTATGACTTACAGCTATATATCACACCCACATCTTTATCTCTCTCTCTCTCCACATATACATACAGATAAAAAGCTTTTAAAAAGCTTTCCTCATGCCTGACTCCTCTAAGTAAGGTCAGAGTGTCTGAGCCATCCAGATAAAACAATGAAGACCTGTTCTTAACCCAAGAGGGACTGGGAAAAGATTGTTTTCTCTGTTGCAAGATGGGCTATGTACTTAAACAGGTTCTAAAATTCAGAGAGGGAAGTCATAGAAAACATCTTAAATCACTGACATAAATGTGACAAACCACCTTCAGAAGGAAAAATCCATGCCGCAAGTAAACAAATAAACTTGACAGAAACAGAAACAAATGGACTTTCCCAAAATTTTATAGCACAAACTGAAACAGCTAGGGGCTATGGTGTTGCAGATCTTTTGAAACTGCATATATTAAAGGATAATGGGCAGTTGGTCTTTCTAGCCAGGTTCCAAATCCAAAGTTACTGGTCAGTGATATTAAGGAGATGACTGTTAACACAGATGAACTTTCTGATAGATAAGGGACTATCTATCAAAAGACATCTCATTGATTAGATATGCAGGCAGGACCACCTGACTATCAGGAAGGGAAACAGAAAGAGACAGCCAGGCAGAGAGATAACCAATGGAAGGTGCAAAAGCTAACAAACAAAAGATGGTCCTGTCTGTCAGGAATATGGTGCTAACAAATGATATGCGGAAAGACAATATTCCTATAGAGTGCAGAGAGGCAAGAGGAAAATAACCCAAAATATGCAGGGATATGGTAAAAAATTAAGAGGCTTATGATTCCCCAGCTAGAAAAATCCTTGCTGAATAAACACATTCTTTTTCTGTCAGGCGGAAGATACATGACTGAAAGCCCTCAGTTTACTGTGATATTAAAATGCACAAATTTAGTCAAAAGGATGTGGCTGGGAAGCAGGTAAGATGACTTGCTTTTCCTAGTCGTTGCATTCTGGATAACATGGAATCTTCTGGAAGGAAAGAGAAGGAACATCCTTCTGGGAACAAGCTGCTTTGCACAGCTCCGAGGAGCTGATGAAACATAAGAAAGGTCAGACAGAATTTGTGCACATGATGACACTTAAGAGCAATGAGAAAGAGAAGCAATGTAGAGATGAGCATGCAAACTTTTTTCATGAAAGAGGTATTTTCCAAAGACACAGCAGTGGTTGGGCAACTGAAAGTTGCTAGAACATGAGTAACACTGGAGGAAACAGAGATAAAGACAGTCTCTTCTTTTAATCTGAGCCTGCCAACAGATTTAAGTTTTCTCTGTATGGGGAAAGTCTGTTCTTTGGAAAACTTTTTTTCAGGTAAAACTTAGCTTTAGGTTTTGAAAGCCTTTGGTACCTCTCAACATGCTTACTTAGAGTATGAAGAACTGAGAGAATGCAGATTACAGCAGACTTTAAAGTAGACTTCAAAGAGATAACATCCTTGTACAAATGATCCTTTAAAGATTTCAGTTTCAAAATACAGGGTGCTCTGCTTTTTGTTTGTTTCCTTTTGCTTGCATTTTTCTTTGTTGATGGTTGTTTGTTATAGTCCCTACACCCTCACAGCAGTCAGTATCAGGAAGGAAGGAAGGAAGGAAGGAAGGAAGGAAGGAAGGAAGGAAGGAAGGAAGGAAGGAAGGAAGGAAGGAAGGA
>WUAM01000415.1:222694-236159 GCA_024336885.1 Actenoides hombroni | reverse complement strand
AAGGAAGGAAGGAAGGAAGGAAGGAAGGAAGGAAGGAAGGAAGGAAGGAAGGAAGGAAGGAAGGAAGGAAGGAAGATAAAAATGTGTTGCAGCAGAGGCAGTGTGCTGCTGTAACTTGAAGGCATGCTGAGGACCTAATCCTGCTCTTAATTGTAAACCTGTTTGTGGGATAAAATGGCTGCAAACTGTCAGGTACCATGGCTGCAGAGATAAAAGTACAAAGTCAATAATACTTTTACATCCAGCAAAAGAAAACCTACCAGGAAAAGATTAAATGGGTGAGCACCAATTGGCGATTTAAAGCTAGCTATTGATGCTTCTGGATGTGAGCCAGTTTTCTAAGTCCAGTACCACATACTACTCTATCTTTCCCTTAGAGATGTTACAGCCAACGATGACAAAGGAGAACTTCAATGAAACAGAAACATCTTACCTAAGAAACAAAAATTTCAGGGATTTTGCATAAAAAGTCCAGATCAAAACTCCCATCAAGCTCGTAGTAAACCTACAGTTTCTGTTTTAAAGAACTAAAATGCACTTTTAATACAAGTTCCCTAAATTCTATCTCCAACTATAAGAGCTGAAACCTCATGTTGACACACTGGGTTTAACTACCACAGCCATAACCTCACCAGCATGAGTTGAGTGGTACCACTGTAAAACCTGGTGTATGATGTTTTTTGTTTCTGGGTTTTTTTTCAACTTTCTAGTGTCTTTTGTAATTTCTTATTCTTGTTCAGAATGCTGCCACTCTCATTTGGAAGAAAATATTGCATATGTAACCATACTGCATAAGCAGAATAATTTTAACAGGCAGTGACACTCAAAGGCTTTTGAAAGTCAGGATACTAAAGAAGACTCTTTTGTTCTCATGCTTCATTAAAGGAATAGGATTGAGAAAGAATATAATGCAATACTTGGATCATCACCTCCTACGGATAAAACTACAAAATTTGTAACTTTTTTCTTCCCTTTTGGGCTATCTGAGCATTATTTGTATAATCTTCTTGAATAACAAAAGAAGTCAAGAGAATGCTATCAAAGAATTAACCCTCCACTATTAGGACACTACACTTAGACATAATCTAATGAAAAAATAGATTGTGCTTCAAACCAAAAAGTTATTGGACATTATTCACATTACATATATGGACTCAATCCATATAAATCCTGTAAGGTATTTAAGCATATATTTAAAAGTTTCAGGACTGAAGTCAGGTCACTTATCATTTTCAGGGAACAGACCAACAGAGACTGCAACTCTCACGTATTTTCAAAATCTTTTATAATGTGCTTGCGTAATATTGCTGTTAAAAACAACACTAAAGCCAGTATGCTAGTCATTGAAACTAGGTAGGTTCTCTGCATACTGACTTCAGATCTTTTAGTTGCCAACAAGTTCTGAACACCTGTGTTTTTTAAAAAGAAAAGGTAATGCAAGAAATCCTGTTTAATGGGGACAAGCCGTTGTCCAGTGGCAATGGAGTTTCTTAGGAAAGTACTCAACCCACAGATTAATGAATGGCAGATGGTTCTACTGCAATCAACTCTTCTGTGATGAAATCTTATTTCTCTAATATCTAGTTTAAACAATAGCTGAAACTTGAAGAAGAAAGCAGTTAAAAGTTCACTCAGTAGCTGACAAAACATTGAATCATAGACAAATAGCTTACATGATTTTACAAATCTGCAGTGCAGTTCTCTAATTTCCCATATTTTCTAGGAAAGAAACAGGAATCTTTAACAACAGCATCCTCCAAATAGCCAGGACAAAAGATGTAAGTAAGTGGAAGTTTAAACAATGAAAGAAATGGGGAATAAACAGGATGCGTGCAAAACAGTAATCGGTGTTGACAGGATTTCTCCAGGTAAAAAGTAAGAATTTAAATTGGGGTGGCAATTGTACATCAGTATTCAGGAGATTTAACTCAAGCACTACCACTTACATTTTTCTTCGTATGTGGCTGACAGCCGATGTGCTACTGTAGCAATCGATGTTCTAACTTTCTTCATCTACTATACAGCCTTGTTATCAAGTTATGCATTACTTTCCAAATCCTGCTTTCTGTAAGTAAAAAGTGGTTCAAAAAGATGTTTGGAGTGTCTGTGACTTCTGCAAAGTTAACGTAAGCCTCTTCAGTTTAAACAGTTAATCTGTCTAGCAAGAAGTGTCTTGCAGGTGATAAATAATGAAACTTCAAGAAAAAATAATCAGGTTAAAAAGCCATTTTTCATTTCTTTAACAAAATAAAAAGTAATAAAAAATGTTCCTTTAGGTAAGACTTGAAATGTTATTAAAGCAAAAAGCATTCTATTGTTCTTATGTTACTCAGCTCTTTCAAACATATTCACTTATGTAATTTTTAAATAAAAAAGTTATTTTAAAAAAATAAAGCACAAAGATTTTACCCTGAAAAATTTTCAATGACAACACTTGCACATTTTCAAGATTTGTCTCACAACTCTTCTTTGTTTCAGAATTTTTGAGACTCCACATAATTTTGTGTGGAAAATTTTCACCATGTCTTTCTTCGAATGTTCACACTACAGTTACACATGTGTACAGCAGTTTGGTTATTTTATCTCTGGTCTAAAATGTTCTTGGTTTGTCTACAAAAATTTTCTTTTCACTGCCATCTGCATGAAATCATTGCCATTTTGCTTTCTCATATACAATGCTCTGCAGTTCCACAAAACACGAAGACCGAGTTACGCATAGTATCTAGTCCATGTTCGCTGCACGCTGGTGTATAATTTATCTGAATAAAAAAATACCACTCACATAAACAATCTAAAACCAAGGAGTACAGAGAAATGGTGCAAGCCCCAACACTATGTTCCCTCCTAGAAAACTCTGGCAGGTAAGTACTCAAGTAATCAAAGTGTTTAAGAAACATTGCTACATATTTTGCTGTTTCTTTTAAAGAGAATCCATGCTCTTACTACTATAGTTTATGTAAAACAAGCTATTTCACCTCACTGCATACATTTTATTTTTTTAATGGCACAGTGAAAAGCATTTATCGCATGGTTGAAAAGGAAAAAGTCTGCATCTGTGTATGAAAGCAATAAATTCATTTCACTTGTAATGAGATTTCTCCTTTCACTGCAGTTTCATTGTTACCTTCACAACTGCCTCCCATGCTGTTTGGAAAAAGAAGAAAAAGAAATGGAAAAGAATCAGAAGCCAAGCAAGTCAACGTGACTATGTTTAATCTCATCACCACCTGTTCTGAAGAATGTATCTGCATATTTACAATACTATATTACTACAGAAATGACAACCTTTAGTGGCAGCATGTAAGCCATCAAGGCAGTGAGAGCTCAACCTGTTCTGGAAACTCACTGGAAACTGGCTGTGCCTTTACAGAGGGTACAATTCTCAGTGCTCACTACTATGTTCAACATATTGAACAATACCTTCTCTATGATTTAAGAATAAATGCGAGCTAATAAATACTTAAAATTTTAGCCATTTTTGCATTAGAAATCAAGAGGGAGAAGTATCTGATAGCCAGCATCATTTTCTTTTGTTTCTAGCGGACTGCCCATATTTCATGATGGTGCCTGTTTTTCCTGTCAGAACACTGTAGGATCTTTCTCCTGTTGCAGAAAATTAAACTTCTGGTGAGCCAGTGGCATTAGCTTGAGTACAGAGATTTAAGTACTTGCATTAGCCACGCTGCTCTAGAAGAATCATAAGTTTTCCTTATATCCTAAATAACATTCTGTAAAACTGATGCAGTAACACCTAGGCATCTCTTCAGCAATTCCTAACACAACTTTCTCTGACACATATACAAACTCTGTGGTATTTAGTGAATAACTGGAGTTGTTCATAATATTAAGTAAGTTGCATTGCCTTTTCATATGGTAGGCACAGCGGATATTCTAAAATCTCAAGTCATTCTTAACAGGTGTCCCCCGAAGCTCTGGGAAGGAACAGCCCAAAATCTTTAGTCTCTGATTTTACCCGGATTTATTTTGTAAAGATAAGAAAACTTAGAAAAGCAGATACACTGCGCTTCCCAGAACTAGAAATTGCCCCTCCATATACTCAAAATTACAGTGTGGCCAGAGTGGTTCAGTGTAGAGGCAAGAATTTGTCTACTGTCATTTTGACACTTAAAAAACCCCAAAACAAATCAGTGGATCAATTATTTTCAAACATTAAGTACCTAAGGATTTAGGGTATAAATGCATTTAGTATTTTCTAGTAGATATTCTGTTTCTGCTGCTCCAACACAGCTCAGCATCCAGCTGCACTAGACTGGAGGGGAAAAGCACACATGCCTGAAGTCTGCCTGGGGACTATTATGGTTCATGGTATAATACAGACAGCTTAAAGGAAATTCTAGTTTAGAGAGAAAAATTACATTGAATTTTCTTGAAAATTCCTTCAGAAGACAGACTCATCTGCCAATATATATAAACTGATTTCTTGTATAATACAAAATAACCACACAAGTCTCCAGCCTTCAATAATTTTTTATTTATATCAGTAAAAAAGTACTGTGTAAATGAGACTAGTGGGCTTGTTTCAGGGCAAAAAAAAAATGTTTTAACCAGAGCAGGTTGTACTTTCTTTAGTTATGTACCAATTCACACTATTACTTATGCTTACATTCAAATATATTTTCTTTAAATTTTACAAGTATCTCAATCTAGAATATTCTCTCTGAAATACTAATTGTAACTATTACCCATGCCATGATCATTCTCAACCTCCTTTACTTGGAACTGATAATAGTGATATACACAGATCAGATAGGGATTAGGAATATGCACAGGAATTTTGTTTTCTTCTGAGTCAGTAATGTCTAAATTGGATTAAGACAACAACCATTCACAAGGTCTTCTCTATGGAAGTTGTTTTCATCACTACTATATTTAATGGTATTTTGCTCTAGAACTTCGGTTTTTACACCATCCTCATATGGATGATTTTCCATGAAGTTCATATTTAACTTCAGACTAAATTTAAGGATTAAATATTCCATGAAGAGGAAAAAAAATACCCTGAGTTTAGTTTTTGCTGACATATGAATGAATGAATGTAATAACTGGCATGATGGTACTGTTCATTATGATCAGATGAAATTCAAATTATATGATCTCAAAATCACAGGACTTAGGCTATCTATTTATGTGTGTTTAAACATCTCTAACTGATAACAAGCCCTTCACACTCCCCTTTCTGGGCAATTGCTGCTCTTGGCAATAATAATCTGAGTGGGTGGCTGAAAATGGAGCTGGCAGATGCAGTACTGATGTAAATTACTGCTACTTAGCAGCACATGCATTCATTCATCTAGGGAGTCATTTTTTTATCATTCCAGAAGCAAGCCAAAGGTCATAAAATATTTTATTTGTCAATACCTAGAAATAAAATCTGCAGCATATTCAATATTTATTATCATAAAAGATAACATTAAATAGATAATTGAAGTGTCAGTATGCTCAATGTCATAAAGAAATATCTGAAAAAATGAAACACATTATTTGCCTAATTTGTCTGTTTTGTGAGGTTTTTATCAATATTGCAATTGGAGATCTCACAATGCACATGTGACTGCTGATATGCATTACCAAGACCAAATAATGTGGCTGGAAAAGCTGCCTGGCAGAAAAGGATCTGGGGATGTTAGTTGACAGCTGGCTGAACATGAGCCAGTATTATGCCCAGGTGGCAAGGAAGACCAACAGCATCCTGGCTTGTATCAGAAATGGCATGGCCAGCAGAAGGAAGAAAGTGCCCCTGTACTTGGCACTGGTGAGACCACACCTCAAGTACTGTGTATAGTTTTGGGCACCACAATATAAGAAAGACATTTTGGTGCTGGAGTGGATACAGAGGAGGGCAACGAAGCTGGTGAGGGGATTGGAGAATATGTCTTATGATGAGAAGCTGAGGGAGCTGGGATTGTTTAGCCTGAAGAAGAGGAGGCTGAGAGGTGACCTTATTGGTCTCTACAGCTACCTGAAGGGAGGTTGTAGTGAGGTCAGTGTTGGCCTCTTCTCCCAAGTAACTAATGACAGGACAAGAGGAAATGACCACAATTTGAGCCAGGGGAATTCCAGGAAGAATTTCTTTACTGAAAGAGTAGTTAAGCATTGGAACAGACTACCCAGGAAAGTGGTGGAGTCACCATCCCTGGAGGTGTTCAAAATATGGATGAATGTGGTGCTTCAGGACATAGTCTACTGGTCATGGAGGTGTTGGGTAGAAGGTTGGACTTGATCTCGGAGGCCTTTTCCAACCTTAAGGATTCTAGATAATGCCAAATGTAAAATCCTGCTTTGTCTTTATTCTGGCAGACTATTGCTTTCATTATTTTAGCTACTGAGACGAATGATAGAGGTAATGTAAATCAAAGCAGAATAATGCAGGACATTATTAAAGACAATATAAAGTTCAGTGACATTGGCAGTCATTACTTCTGTGGTGACCATAACGCTGCTGTTTTACAGTCTGTAAAGTAAGATGCCATGATGCAATCAGTACTTATTCTTTGGGTCAGGTATATATGAAGCAGCCTTATCTTACAAATAATTTACTTTACGTGCATTGACCAGGTAGTGATTCCAAATTTATTTTTTTTCCTTATCTACAGTGCATTTTTACACATATTTAAGCAAAATTGTTATGGTTTTTTTATAACTATGTCCTGAATAAATATATAATCTTTTAAAAAAGTTCCATCTGTAAAGAAACAATCTACAAAAGAGAAAACCTATTCACGTACACCAACACTGCAACAGTAATCTATACAAGCTATACTTTCTTGGGAGAAGCAAACTTCTTTCAGAAAAAATTAACTTTAAGCTGGTCTCTTTTAGGTGAATTATTAAAATAAGTGGTAATATAGTAATTGTGGAGGTCTACAATTTTATGGGAAGCAAGATTTGCATATCACGAGAAAAAATGTATTTAAGCAATACACATAACTTAAAAAAATCTAAACAACCTAGCCTTCGAGTCATAGTCTGTTATGATACTATTAACTGAGTTATTAATAAGTAGACAGGCAATTTAAGTCTAACATCTAAAGCACATATATTTCACAGAATCACAGAATTACTGAGGCTGGAAAAGACCTCTGAGATCATCAAGTCCAGCCTATTTCAACACTAATTGCAACCTAAATCCAGACACAGTACCTTAGCTTTATCCCTCATGGATCCTTTCCCCAGGATGGACATCTTTGCACCCGTTTCTTCTTGTAACCTCTTCAAGGAGTTTCCTCTTGGTCCAAGCAATTTCCCAACAAAATTGAACTAGAAAGCAAACAAGAGAAACATTTTAGACCATGAGGTACTTTTTAAAAAACTCAGTCAATCTTTATAAACAAACTGCTTTAAAAAAGAAAAAAGAAAAGTTTCATTTCCTTTAAAAAGAAATACTCCCACTTAGTTCTTAGCCTAGTTCATTGGGATACAAGTCTGGAGAACCAAGGCATCCTCTCATATACCATAAAAGTCAGTAGAAGCATTCATGTTTTATTAGAACCCCAGTAAGCTTCTCTCTAGGACAAAAATGGACAGTGGCTGCCTGGGTTTAGCTAACTGCTAAATAAGATCTTTGCTTATCAGATGGCACAGGTGAAACCTAGAGAATGCATGAGTTCTTTCCTGAGTTAGCTACCTTTATTGGCAAAGTAATATATTCTGCCAAAGCTAGAGCTTTAGATGCATTTTTAGGAATTGACATTTTACAGATTGATTTTAAAGTAAGTGCTGTTTTGTGTACCAGCTTCAAATAATCTTGTCAGCAACAGAACAAATCACAAACTGTACAGCACTGTAGATATTCAAGGCAATTTTCTGAAAGAATTTGGAAGAACACTGGGCTTCATCTGACATGCTGCGAGTATTGTTAAACACTGCATAGTTCACATGACACATACACCATTGTTTTTTCTCTATGAAGAGGACAGACGTCTACATGAAAATCAGAGGACATAATAAATAAAAGAGGTGTTAAAGTTATGTCGACACAAACTAGGAAAAAGAGGAGAGTAACAGTATTTAGTATTAAGTAACAGTAATTTGTTTATTCTGTAATCAACAGTATCTTCAACTATTATTTTTTGTGCTTTCTAAAATCTTTTAAAATATCTATGGCATGCTGTCTTTGGAAGTTGACTGGGAATCATCAGCACTTGCTCAGGGTATTTCTAAATTCGTTGCTATCTGAACAGACAGCCGGCCTGGCTTTTAACAAAGAATAAGCTTAGCTAGGGTAAAAGGTGTGTAATCAACATTTCCTTGATTTTATTTTGGAGATAAAGAATATGACAATAAGAAACAGCAATCAAGAATATGCTACTGTCAGAAATACACCCGAATGTCTAAAGAGATGTTATATCTCGTTTTGCACTACCTTCTATTTTAAAAATTGCAAAAAAGGGGAAATATCTTTGTTTCCACTCTAGCCAGCTAGAATATAACAACATAAATGCATCAGTCATGTTAATAACATCCAAACTCAGAATGAAGTCAGACACCCCAGGACCCAAGCTGGCTTTCAGTCCAATGTTGTAATTACAAATCACTTGTAACTTCCTTCAAAGATTGGTTGAACATCACAGAAAACAATATGTAATCACAGGAAAAATAAATATGAAAGGTGAAATATAATGCCATGTAAACCAACGTAACTGATTTTAGCAAGATAAGATGTCCAGGGGGAAGTTAAGTCATAATGTTGCAGAAAAAATCCAGCAGGCTTTGAAGCTTCAAAAAAAAATTTTTTCAAGCTTGTGTGCTTGCATTTTCTCCACCACTTTCTGTTGATTTAATAAAAGTTGTCAACTCTTCAATATATTCTACCCCGTTTCGGTAGTACCATTTAGTACCATTTTAGGGTAGGGTTTGGAGATGAGAGTCCATCATGCATCAATAATCCTGTCTTGAAACCGTAACTCTTGCTTCTTACAAGAACAACTTGGCGTAGAAGAAGTTGTTGGCTTCAAACTGATTATTATATTTCATATGAAAATAAACCAAATAGTGAGGAAGGACTGGCAAGGACTGAACTTTCACTTTAATCCTGGACTTTGGACTTAATCTATTGACAGAAACAAGGTTTCAAAACTTATGCATATTATGTATGTGAAGGCTTACTAGAGATAGACCAGCAAACAGTGGAGCTTTTTGTTCTCTTCAGGGACCTCCTTAAGTGCAGAATGGCTATGCACAAGTTACAATACCAAACTTTCTGAGCAACTTACACATCACCAGTCAGAGAAGAACCATCTACTGTTGCATTCTTTCAGTGTCTTTTTCATACTAACAAAAGCTGCACCTCAAAAGATGAATTATTTGCTATGTAAGTTTGGAGGAGACTACAAGAAGGGCAGCCAAGCTCGACTCCATTTGTTCTCTGAATGGAATAAAACTATTAAAAAACACTGTATGAAGATTTATGCTTACCAGTTATATTTAAGCACTTCATAAACTGTCTAATGATTACCTTAACATATGGCTGTGAAGGAGTGGTATGGCCAGCATAAACTGTGTACAAAGTGGATTTTAATCACTTCACAAGAAGTAAGTGGTTGGGGATATTAATACTACTGATTATGTAGCAGACAGACACTCAAATTTCACTCACCTTCTAGAAAACACACATCAGGAAGGATGCAGTTACTTACAACTGAATAACTGAATTGGTCTTAATTTGGTTTTGTCTAAAGTTGCAGAAAAGCCAGTGCACTATATCAAACATTCAGCTGTTGTGCTCAGTCTTCCCAGTGTCAGTTAGGTCTAGGGCCACTAGCTATTCTGAGCACCAGCCTATAATCACAAAACTCCTGAAAGTCTGGAAGTATTGATAGAGTAACTGACTCTATAACTTATGAAAAAACAAATCTTTATGTGGGTAAAAACAGCAGACAGGAAAAAGTTTCAGTGTATAGCACAAATTGTAAGAAATATGAAACACAACTTTATTAATCTTATTTATTTTATTAAGATATACTGGGTAAGAACCTGAGCAGAAAACTTGAGCTCCAGTTACGGTCATAGATACAGCCAAAGCATAAACCTACAGTGAAGGGAAATGTGAAGACTCAGGCAGTTTGACTGCATGTGATGAGGACCGTTGCCCACAAACAAGCATTCCTGATACAATCACCGTAACTGAAGATCTTATTTTGCAATCTTACTTCTGATACAATTCTGCTACATGGACAAATTTTATCCAAATAATAGAACGTCTAAGTCTCTGGGAAATATCTGGTCATATTAGGAGAGGACAGATGAGAAATTATGACATACATTAGAGAGAGCATTAATGGAAAGCTTTCATCGCTGGGGATAAAGCAGACTTCCACTTGAAAAATATAGTTATTGTGTTACTGGAAGTTTTTATAGGTGGCTTAACTTCTCAATCATATTTATGAATGTGATTTAGGCTTAGAAAACCTTTCTGGTTAATGGCAAAGATTTTGCACATTGTTTTCTTAGATTTTTTTATCATTTGCCTCAGGGAAACAGATACAAGTCTTCAGAGGAAAATGATCAGGTGATAGAAGGCGATGCTTTACTTATAATCAAATGCAAATGATGCTTTGTGTGTCAAGAGCTGGGCAATAGACTTTCTCCTGTGCAGAAAAACCTGACAGAGAATACCGATTGACAAATCTTTTGAGTACCCACAGCCAGTCTCCCCAACGTCTTTCCCAACCAATACACAGTTTCATTTCACCAGATTTATCTGCATCTTGACTACTTTCATGCTCCACCCCTCACAAGCAATCAATCAGACTGGAAGGTGCCCAAAGCCAACACTGGCTTCTCAGGCTCCATCAGAGGTTTTATTCATAGAACTTTCTTTTATATGCATATGGAAATAACCAAAAATGATACTACACATGTGGACAGAGATTATTCTCTTTCTCCAAACTATGATGCTCACATCCATCTGCAAAGCTTTATGCTTAGTCACAGACAATACTTACCGACAGTGTGAGACATTCTGCTGAAGTCTACATGCTAGGACTGAACACTTAAAACCAGAGATTAGATACCCAACAACTATACAAAAAAATGGGTAAGTCTAAGAACTAATTACATAAAACTTCTTACCAAAAAAATGCCTATGTTAGTGAAAAGCTTAGGGTTGTGCACCATGCATGAATACATATATAATCACAGGCTTGCTCATCTCCAAAACCCGTTGCAGTATAAGCTGATGCATATCAACATACCTCACTTGCTTCAGGCTGAGACACTAAGAAGTGAATCCATAAAACTAATTAGGCATTGTCAAGCTGGAACACAGCATGCATTATGTTGGTATACCATGAATCGTTTTTATGAAATGGCAGAGATTTAATTATAACCTGTGCTGTAAACAAAATACAGCACAGGTACAATAAGTAGTTCTTAAAATACACCCTCCAGCTTGCAAACAATGTTGGAGATAGTCTGAAGTGTACTGCAGCAGCTGAAGAAGATTGCCATTTATATTTGTTCTCATTGCTATGTTTGAACCTACCTCCTTTAATTTAGACATTTCAGGTGTTGTTCTCAGAAGTCATAATATCAGCAGAATTATCACACCATTATCATCATTATATGGCATGTTAAAAAAAAATTGTCCAGGAGATGAACAAAATGGGAGTTTCTACTTTGAAGCGGGAATCAAAGGCAAATAGACACAGCTCCACTATTGTGTCTGTGTTACACAAAAGATGGGGAGAAGAAAGATAGTGAACTTGTGCTGTAGAGAATCTGTAGCTAATACCAGCATATTTAAATGTCCTTGACTCCTGATATCAGAGTCCTCTCACACCCTGACAGCTGCAAATGGGGCTGATGGAATGAGGCAGATAGAAGCTGTTGACTTTCATCACTACCTCATTTTTTAATGCTGAGAATTGTAATCATTGATCCTTACCTCAGTTGTATACATGGGACTTGCTTTATTCCCAGCGTGTGATAAACTGGCCTTTGAATAAGCAGACAGCCCTACAATGGTGAGTTCTCTTGCGAGACTCATCACACGGGTGGGCTGGAATTGCTACTCTGAGTGCCAAAGCATACTGTGAACCTCCTAAGAGCTGGGACATGGGTGGCAAGGTCTGGTGAGTGTGGCGATGAGGGGTGTCTGGCAGGGGTCTCCCTAAAGCCAGCAACAGCCTCAGGATTAGAACAGGCACATCCCCCCTGCCTGGCCACATGTCACCATCAGAAGTACAGAAGTTACTCCACCATATAGCAGCAGTAAGGGCTCTCCATAAAACCTATCCTATTTAAAACCACACCTATCTTTCTCCCCATCTCCTTTCTGCACATAGAGGCAAGAATGCTGGGGCAACCAATTAAAAAGAATCATAGAATTTGCTCTTATGTTGCAACATAAAGCTTTATCCTATATTTCTTTCAAGATTAAAAACTATTTAACACTACTAAAGATTTTGACTACTTCAGGCTAGCATACCATAGGTATAACAAAGTTTACAACATTAACGTTCAAGCCTCAAATTAAATGCAATGATTGATGGAAAATGCATCTTTACATTTAGAAGACTGTTCCCCTGTTTGATATAGCCCAAATACATCTCTACTAGAGCTGTAACATTTCTTATTTTATAAACACTATTTTAATTGCATTTTAAAAGCAGAAACAAGAAATATGCTTGCCATTCAGAAAAAGTGTTTGTGAGTGTTTCTGTTTTATACACAGATCAGTGTTCAGAACAGTAACAAAATGTAGATAAATAAGAAATGAGACAGACAAATGTTTCCAGCTGAAAGATAAAGGAGCACAAAGCTGGGAGAATAAATTAAGTTCTTCTAGAAACAGCCAAACAGAAATAGCACGGGCTTGGCAACATGAAATAGGTTTGTTATTTCTTAGTATGTTCTGTTCACCATTGCTATCAGCTTCTTTGTGGGGTGACAAAGCGTCTTTCCATTATCAGAGCTACTTCAGAGCTACAAAAACCTTTCATCATTCACAGGGGGAAAAAATATCCTTCCAAATTCAGTCCTGTTCCACAGCGGAGAAGACAAAGTTATTATTCACTCATGACTAAAACCTTACTGAGTCCTGCTTATAAATTAGTTTTCTCTGGTCCTATTCTAGGATTTCTGATAGTTCATTTATTTTAGAATGTTTTTTATTTAAGAGTATCTCACCTTTTGATATGCACAAGGGACGTTCCTTCATGTCAAGGTACTACTGGTCAATTCTGAAGGCAAACTTTCTTTTTCTCAACACTTTATAAGCATGACAGCAACTTTAATATTATGCTTTAACTTTTGGTCAGCCCCGAAATGGTCAGGCAGTTGGACTGGCAGTTGGCAGTTGGACTGTTGTAGGTCCCTTGCAACTGAAATTATTTTCTATTCTATTCTTCTATTCCTATTATATCTATTCTTCTCTTCTCTTCTCTTCTCTCTTCTCTTCTCTTCTCTTCTCTTCTCTTCTCTTCTCTTCTCTTCTCTTCTCTTC
>WUAM01000415.1:203870-222594 GCA_024336885.1 Actenoides hombroni | reverse complement strand
CTTCTCTTCTCTTCTCTTCTCTTCTCTTCTCTTCTCTTCTCTTCTCTTCTCTTCTCTTCTCTTCTCTTCTCTTCTAAATTCCATTTCTACTCCATACCTCAAGAGTTCAAGTTTGCCTTCCTCTGTATATAGCTGCTTACTCCAATACCTCTTCAATGTCATGGCACTTTTCGGCTTCTCCAAAATGTACTTGGTGTTTCCAGGAAATGATGCACTGATTTTTATTACAGCAATGTGATGTTCTTCTGGAGAAGAGCTTGCAAAAAATCCATTTGGTAGGACTGAACTCTGCAGGCCTCTACTCCAGCAAGGCATGTGTGGTGGGTTGACCCTGGCTGGATGCCAGGTGCCTACCAAAACTGCTCTATCACTCCCCTCCTCAGCTGGACAGGGGAGAGAAAGTATAATGAAAGGCTTGTGGGTTGAGAAAAGGACAGGGAGAGATCACTCATCAAACACTATTACAAGCAAAACAGACTTCACTTGGGAAAATGAGTCTATTACCCATCAAAATCAGAGTAGGATAATGAGAAAATACAGACTAAATCTTAAAAACATCTCCCCCACACCCCTCCTTTCTTCTGGGCTTAACCTCACTCCCAAATTCTCTACCCCATCCCTTTCAAGTGGTACAGGGTGATGGGTATTACAGTCAGTTCATCACACATTGTATCTGCTGTTCCTTCTCCACCACATCCTTCCCCAGCTGCAGCGTGGAGTCTCTCACAGAAGCCACCCCTGTAGGCCCTCCCCCCACCCCAAACCTTACCATGTAAACCCATACAGCATGGTCAGGAGACAGCACATGGCAGAAACACAAAATAAATGTAGTCTTTCAGAGGGGCTCTTGGAGACCTACTCCAAACAACATGTACTAATGCTTTCTCAAAGCACTTCACCACTGAAACTTCACTGCAGAGGTCCCAGGACCAAAGGAGAAGGCTGCTCTTTCCTACAGAGATTACTGGGTTTCATCACTTCATTATGCTTTGAACAAGAAACCGATGCTAGACCCTGGGAAGAAAAGTGGACTCAAAATTAAGTGCTCAAAGGGAAAATACAGCTTCTTGAAAACTCTGGGCCAAATTAATTTCCAGTTTAAATCAACGGTATTACCTCAAGAATAAATTAAATCTGAGTCACAAAGTTAGAATCATTAAAGTTGTTGTGACTAGAAGATTTACCTAAGAAATAAATACTTTTTTTTATTACACTTTTTTTTTTTAATTGAAAAGTGCTGGGAGTTCATATTTACAGCGTGTTTGTAGATACTGCAATCTTTGTTTGGCTATTTACTAGTTCATAGCAAGCATCTAACTCTACAGTGAAAATATATTTTTGGCAGAACTCCACGAAACAGATGGTCAGCAGCTCCAGACAAACGTCTTCCAGATACAAGTCCACATTGAGATAGCAAAAATATCCCCTCGTTTTTTAATTTTTAGCATTTTTTGTCAGAATTTGGTAAAAAGTAGTGGCATTTAAATAAAGAAATTTAAATGAGCCTTGAAGTTCAAATAAATTTTCTGATTAAAAAAAAATAAAATGTTTGGTGTCTGATGTATCTTTACTTGGTTAAAGTTTCTTAACTCAGGAAAATCTGAATAGCTATTTCTCTAATATGTGCATTACCAGTGCAATTTATTATAATCTACTAATCTGCCAGACACCCAAATATTTTGTTTTGTGTGATTCTGCTTTTAATTCTGACGTCAGGTAACTGAGAAAAAGCCAAGGAATCAATTAAAGCTGTGAATCTATATTAAATCTGCAATTAACAATTTTAAGGGGATTATTATTTTAGCTGCAGAGATATCCAGAGAGCCTCATCGTACCAGGCACTGAGCAGACATGCAAGAAGACGTCATCTTGACCCTGAAGAGTTGTCAAGTATGTTAAAAAAAAAAAAGAAACAGGCCTTGTTGAATGTATGTGGCTACTATTGCTTATTTGGATGGTTAAGGAATGATTGCAGAAAGCACTGCCATTAAAATACGGGCTTGATTATGAAAGCGGGTATTACTCAAGGTAAGTGTAGCAGGACTAGGTTCTGCTGACAGAAGGACCACACCAGGGGCTGCTTTTTCACCTCAGATATAGGAAAGAGGATCCTAACGTCACATTTTATCTGTGGCTTTTGCCTTTCTCATAATGACTCTGCAACTTGAAATAAACTGTCTTTTCCAAAGCTTATCCTTGTTTGGGCAGCGGGGGAGGCTGAGGGCAGACAGGAATGCCTCTCAGGACTTCTTATGCTGGGGAGGTCAGAGCTGTTAGTAAACTAGTCATCAGTCAGAGGTCACGACTGATCCCAACCCATGTCTCTAAAGAGGCAGGATGTTCTTTGAGGGCTGACTGCTCTTTAATGGCAAACTGTTCAAGAAGAGACATATTTTTTAAAACTGCAGCATATGCCAAACTAACAATGATTTTGACTATGTATTTAAGTCATATTCTATTCAATCAAGTGCAAGAGGCCTCTTTTGGACAGAACATCACCTATCCTTTAACATACAACCTAGCCAAACCTGAAGTTGTCAACTTTTACTCTTTAGAAATACAAAACAAAACAAACAAAACAAAACAAACAAAACCAAACACAAAAGACAACAAACAAAACCAAAACAAAAAACCAACCAAACAACAAAACAAAACAAAACAAAACAAAACAAAACAAAACAAAACAAAACAAAACAAAACCAACTAGGAGGTAAACAATAAGGAATTCTTGGAATTATGTATCTAAGACTGGCTCATTTGAAGGCCATTATCTAAAATGGTATTTCTACAAATGCTAACAATTCAGGCTGCAGAAGTGCACCACTAAGCTTTTTTTCAAAGTGCACAATTAAGTCAGTTTGTATTGAGCATATGCACAGGTATGTAAATAGGTACTAAGACTACAACACTTAAAAGCGCAATCAACATTTGGCTAATTGGGCTTATTACTCCCACAGATACACAATTTACTGGTCACAGTAATAAACACCATCTGCTCTTTGCTAACTGGCAGCAACCTACCAACTTTTTTCTAACTTGAAGAGTTTGCAATATAAAAGAAAGATCTAAAGGAGTTGCAATACAGTGGGATTTCCAAGCACATCATTTTACTCTTACTGAGCTGAATATGATTTCATATTATGTGAAAGATTTCTCTTTGCCAGATGCTGTATTTGAAAACTCAAGTTCTAAGTCAACAAGAACCAGGATAAGTCAGGGTTGAATACACAACCATAAAACTAATGTGTCTTCCCCATGTATGTTAGTGACATTGGACTAGTAAAAATGCAGCATAAAACTAAAATTTCTTTTCAGTCAAGGAAATTATAACAACTGTTAATTTGGACCCATAGTATGTTAATGAGCTGATTTAACACATGTGTATAGCATCTAATTTGTAGATAGCACTGTATTAAATCACAAATAGTTTATGTTAGTCTAATTAAAAACTGTTAGTCAACATGATTTTGCCTTTTGTTATTAAAGTAATTATACTTCCAGTAGCATTTATGTATCAATTTAAATATACTGAGCACTACACAAACATTAATTTTAATCTCAAGTCACGTTCATAATCAAAGCAAAATATTAAATTGATTGATATATGCAAACACATAGCTCTATGGAAATTAAACCAGCCTGCAAAAGCACTGAAAAACATTTTACAAAAATCTGATTCTTCCCTTTCCCCCTCCTACATTTTCTATTTACTTTTTTGTTGTTGTTGTTCTTTATGACTAAGGACAAATGCAAGAAAATACAATCTTTCTTCCTTATAGCTCATTATCTTCTACTTTTTCTACACTTAAGAGAGGAAAACTAAATATCTTTCAAGATTTTTTAGTAAGGACTTGGCTGATCTGTGGTGGTAATGAAATAAAATATTTTAAGACGAGCAAAGCATTCCAAAACAACATTGACAAGATGAACAGTTAAGTAATCCCATGTTAATTCAAAGACTTGAACTGGTGCTGAATTCTGTTCCCAAGGTGTTCAGTTAGGACATCTGTTCAATTGATACTTGAATTTCAACCACATTTCAAGTAAAAATTGTACAAATTTAAGACAATGGATATTGTCCTCTACTTGTCTGTTCAATCAAATGTAGTGGGACAGAATACAAACTGGGACAACATATAAATACTGTTGAATATATTGTCAGTGTTTATGAACTTTTTCTTAAAAGCCACATACTGTAGCACTCCATTCCAAGAGCAGACTGCACACTAACTGAATAGACTCTTTTTCTTATTCTTTTGTTCATGGTAATGACCTTATGGAAGGAGAATAACCACCATTAACTCAATATCTGGCACAGATGGCTTTCCACTGGTTTACATCGCAAACATACCGGGCACATATAGATTCTTTCCATTCACCAAACAGAAACTACCCTGGCTTACTCTATGGCATGCAAGCCAGAGGGGCCAATTGCAATAGGAGTAACCAATGCAGCAGATCTCTGAATTTAGATTTCATTTAACACTGTATAACACATATAGAGAAAGTAAGTACACTCTGATATAAACCTAACAGATTTTCTCACTGTGAAGATTCAATCGCTTCATTAAATATACATATAAGGAATGTGATTTTTTCCCTTTATCAGTATTTGTCAATGTTTATAATTTGCCAGGTTGATAGTCCATAATACTCACTAACAGCAGGTAGAACACCTATTCAGTCTCATCACAAAACTAGAAATTATAGTTTTGTAACATCTGACTGTCAACCGTGACAATGCCATCTCTTTGCAAGTAACATAACTGTGCTTCAGACTCAGTTAATGTAAGACAGAAAAAAATACTTTCAGGACAACACCTTGAAAGAACAAGACATACTGTATATGACACATGAACTGGCAGCATGAGCTTCAGGGCCCAAGTGGCTTTGAATAACACAGGCTGCAATATCCAACAGTCTCTAGGAAGGAAGTCTTGGCATTGCAGTACAACAACTGTGAACGCAACTGCGGTTAGCATGCTCATACTTGATAAAATATTAAATGATCTGCTGACTTTTTTCAACTGCACCTTTTTTCTTATCCCCACCCTCCTGGCTAAGATCTGATTCGCACTTAAAAGAATATAAAGGAAGTAATATTGAATTTTCCTCTAACACAAGATTAAGAAATGCCTCAGGTATATTTAATAACTATCTAGTTTTAATAACTATCTAGTTTATCTAATATTTATTCCATTGCAATTATCCTGGTACAGCACATCTACAGTCTTCTAGAAGGATGAACATGTTTGCAAAATGTGTATTAAAGACATCAACCAGTGCAAAAAAAAGGGCAGTGAGTATTTTCCATTCACATTATCAAGCCAGTATGTCCCCAGATCCATATGTTTAACAGAGCCAGGAATTATCTCTTGGAAGGGTTAAAGTGACACAGTCAGCCATATCATTGGCATCTGACCCAGTCGGGTGGCTGGTGTCTATGTCTTCAAAAATTCAAGTACATCAGTCCATTAAATACTGCTGTCTGCCTCAAGCTTCAGACACTCAGTGGAGGTGACTGTAAATCTCCAACTTAGCTACCTCATTCATTTCATTAACTGCATGAAGTTTGGTATTTCAGAAAGATTAATGAAATTCATAAATTGCAGATCTGGAGATAGGTGTTTAATGCCTAGATGCTGTATGGACAGAAGAACAACCTCTAGTCCTCTTGGGAACCTGTGCCTTCCTTACAGTACACTCCTGTGTTCCTCTAGGAAATCACTGCATTCAAGTTCCTTCATAGAGTTATGAGCAATGAAGTGTTTCGACTTCCAACGCTCGCGCCTTTACATCCTGTCAAATCCCTTATATTTGTCTCTCTGCAAATGCTGTAGCCACAGAAATAAACTAAAGAAATAGCACAACTGCCATGACACAAAAATATGTGAAACAATCAGCAAATTAACTTTCAACAGAGACTGGGTAAAAATGTAAGTGTAACACTACGTGGAACATTGTATTCTGTGGAAATCTCAAAAGTCCCTTGAAGTTCTTAATTTAATAAACACCATATCTGTCTTAAATTATTTAGATCATAGCAAAGTAGAGGAAACAAACAAATGTTTTCTTAAGGGTAAAAAAATAAGGATTTCTTCCATATTTACTTCTCTGAAAGTGTTTTCCCACTTCAATTTTATTTACCGAACAAACCTATTCCCCTTAAAACAGAACACATCTGTAAATAATATTGCACCAAACTGAGAAAAGACCAGTACACTCCAACCTGCAACAACAACAAAATCAGTAGGCAACTACTGATTGATGTAATCTCCATTTAAAATGCTGTGCAATGATGTTGACAACCTAGGAAATGTACTCTCACATTTAAGCACCACCCACAAACTCACAATTAAAACTCTATGTTTTCATCATTAGATTCAGATTAAAAACTGCCTTATGAAAAGCTTATTTAATTTAGAAGCGAGTGCGTAAGTTTAAGCTTCATTTAAAACATGTAAATTTGTAGATATCTGCTTCAGATGACAACTTCCATCTTTGTCAGGTCTTTCTCATGACGTGTGGCATCCTGTTTTAATCATAATCACATCAGCAAACAGCTATTTCTGAATGTATGTTAACAATATAATTTGCAGAGTAAGGTTTGTCAAATGCTTGTAGATGAAGAGTATGGGCGTTACACATTGTTCAGTTATTCTTAGGCTTTTCCATCCCACACTTATAATAATAGAAAGTAGTTTTCTCATTAATCTTAGTCAAATATAAAACAAACGAATGCTGAGCGTGCTAGCGAACACATGTCCAAATCCTAGAACAGCTTTCAGCTAGTGAATTCCAGTTTTACATCAGTCAATCTGGAAAGCCCTGAACTTTACTATTCCATAAGAAATACCATAGAATATGGACCACATGAAAGTTTCAGATTTAGTACAAACACACAGAAGATGTACAATGAGAAGAAAAATGAAATTACAAGAAAAAATACTGTGAAAAACAACAGTAATACATTAGGAAGAGGATTGTTCTATGAAAATCTTATTTCAAAATAATGGACTTATGGGGAAAAAACAAAAACCAAACCAAACCACACATACAAATATCAAGAAATGAGATATACTGTGTTGGGTGTCAGTCTGCAAGCTACAGTGGCAAAGAGGACAAGCTGTAGAGAGCAACTGCTAGTGCCAGCCAACTCCATTCTTTCATGTTCTCAAGATAGGCTAGGTGGAAGGCATGAAGTGGCAACACACCATGTCCCAGCTACCACAACACAGACAGAGACCTGTACTGCTGGCTCTGAAGAGAATATTCATCCTTCAAACCTCACAAGAAGTGTGTAGAGACTCCAAAGATATACTAGAGGCAGCAATTTGCAGTCCTTATGCAAAACAAAAACTGAGGAATGTTGGAGAGAGCTTCTAGAAGCAGAATGTAGGCTGTTTGGGAGCTGAAAGCTGGGAGCTGCACAGCAGCAATCGTTGCAACATTCTCCTTACACCATGTGCAGATTCAGAGAGGAAGGGATGCACTGAAGCCCAGCTGCAATCACAGGCAGAAATAATAGTGACAGGAGAAAGAACTGAGGACGCATCTAGGATAGGGAGAGTCTGTACAAAAGGAAAAGACCTCATTTGAAGCATAAAGGATACAGCTGTGGTTATGCCTAAAAATCAAAGAGATATGTGTAGGATATTAAGTAGTATTTAACTCACTTAAATACCAGAATCAGGAAAAAGATCTTTAAAAAATCTAAAGCTGTATTAAAATAAGGAGGAAAAAAAAATGACCATAAACTACCAGCCTAAATAAAAAATAAAAAATCCACACAAAGCAGGTAGGAGAAAAAGTTTGAGGAGCAATTTGGAGAAAGTATAAAAAATAAAAAATGAAATATTTTTCAAAGATTTGGAAGCCAGACAGATAGCTGGTAGGGCTAACATCTGTTCAGGCTATAAAAGGAGTATTCAAGAAAGATGAGGTCAGAACACAAATATAAAATGCTTTTCTCCATCTGGGTTCATAATGGAGGAAACTGTGACAGGTGGTTGGGAGGAAGGTAGTGCAAGAAAAAAATTTTATGAATTTCCATCTAAATTAGTAAAAATCAGAATAACCAATAAAATCATTGAACAGGAAAATACATTAAAGAGGTAAAGAGCTGAGATGGCTATTTTAAAGGGAAATTGTTTCTCAGCAATCTATCAGTATCCTTCAAAGAAAAAAACAAACATGGAAAAGAAAGTCAGCTGATGCCATATACCTGATTTCCAAAAGACATTCATCTCACAAGGTCCTTTTTAAAAGGGTTTTGATGAAACCAGGCTGACATTAGATTAGAAGGAAAGCCCTCTCATAGATTTAAAAAAAAAAAAAAAAAAAAAGCTTAAATGATAGGAAAAAATCAGAGTAAATTGTCAGTGTTCATACTGTGAGAAAGGCATTAGCTGAGTCTGAAGATGGAAAAAGCAGTGAACAGTGAGAAGACAAAACTTACTGACAATGCTCAGATAAGTCAGGGCTCTAAAGGCAGGACTGTCTATAAAGAACTACCTGTTATGATACTTGTTGACAAAATGAAAGCTGAAATTCAATGTAAATAAATGTAAAATACATGGAAAAACATCCCACTTTTATAAATGAAGTGCTGATTCTAACTCTTCAGAAATTATATCAAGAAAAATAACAGCTCAGTGCACAGTAGTAATGGAAAAAAAGCCAGCTGTATGTGATGCGATACGTTATGAAATATTAGGGAAGGAGTGAATTAAAAAGCAGAGCATTATACTACTTTATAAATCAATAATACCACACCATCTTGAAGACTATTTACAGTTATGGCCTCTCAATTTCAGAAAGACCATAGCAGGATTGGGCAAGTTGGGAAAAAAAAAAAAGATGATTCTGTACAAACAGTGACTAAATAGGAATCAGAGTGAGTCCTGAGCTATGATTCTTCATTTTGGAAAAAAAAAACCTGAGAACTACAACAGAACCCTAAAATCATGAGGAGTATGAAGAAGGTCAATTTTACATGATCTCCAGAGCCAGGACAGAAACTGGGGGACAGTAGCAGATACTAGCAAGCAGCAGCCTCAAAACCAGGAAAAGAAAACTTTTTTGCTTAAGATTCCTCTAAATTTGAGTTTTAAAAGCAATGGATAGATTCATCAGAAGAAACCATCCTGAGCTCAGGACATCCTTGTTGCAAACTGGGTTACTATTTTGGAGACATATCTCTGCACAGTTTGACTGTACTTATATTAATTTTTAGGTGTTCAGTGTTGGTCACTGCTGGAAGAGCTAAACCACAACAGAGTAATGTTCTCATTGTAAGGCACCAAAGCCATGGCATGTCATAACATGATTATAATGTGATTTGCAATATTTTGCAAGAGTTTGCAATAGTTAATGTATGTTATAATAAAGCAAGTATTATCCTCTTTTTATGTAAATCACATTCTGTTTTCATCAGGTGTAGAGTGACCAAAATGTCACTATGCAAAAATCATTAGGAAAAAAAACCACAAAACCATTTCGTTGATATTTTATTGTACTGCAGATGTAATTATGTTTTTATGCAACTTATTACTTCAAGATGTGATACAATATTCTCCTTTCATACTTTAGGCATTACATACGTAATTCTTCTATTTTAGTCCAAACATAATTGTCTTAAACAAATATGGTAAAAAATATTTATTCTCAGTACACTCTGACCCAAAAATTAACCTCTAAGGATAGAATTTTTGACAGTCCTCTGGAGTTGTATCTACAAGCTTTTGTTCAGACACAAAGACAACAATTTACAACAGTGATGGCAATTAAATGAGTTATATTCTTCATTTAAGTAAATTACAAGCCCTGAAAAATGAATTACTTTCATCTATGGTGGCATGTTTCCTTCGGTTATTCAGTGCGAGCTGTCAATGTTTATTTTTTATTTCATGCAGAATACAAATTAATTCCTTGCATTTCTTCAGACTGCAACATATATAAAACTAAGCTGAAGACCTAATTCTACTTCCCTGTTTGATCAGGAATTACAATCTTTTTTTTATGAATAATAAATGGATGTAAAGAAACTAATAGAGATGTAACCCTGTCACAGAATCACTCAACACTCAGATTCTTACACAACTCTCACACTCATATCAGTTTGCTTCAGGTGGAAAAAACAAGAATACAGAATGGGGTTCTGTTTTTATTTATTGATTTACTAAAAATACAATGATTAATTGTGTCTGATGTATATTTTATAAGAATTAATGTAAAACAAGTTATTATCCATCCCTTGTAAACATGATTTTCAAAGATAGCTGTTTACAGCTTTACCATGTAGACAAAGCATAAATAACTAAACCAAAATAAATATATTTATGAAATAGCCTTCTCATGTAGTAACATTAATTAAAATTCCTTATTTTTACTTTCTCATTGAAAAGCATCAAATTTATTCATGACATGACAGCATTCACCATGACAGAGTGAAGAAGTGAAAATCTGTAGACATTAAGGTTTATCTGTAAAATTTTAAAATTTTTATATTTGTTTTACCTCTATAAGGTTTTGAGGCAATTATAAGCTGTAGATGTGAGGGAGTTCGCAAATTGTTTAATAACTATTTTTGAGAGGTAGCTGCAATGTGATGAAAAACTGATTGTTATTATTAACATAAAAGCAATCAAGTTGGTTTATATAAAATTATAGGACATGGAGAAGATGAGCAATGATTCAAAAAGAACATGACTCAAAGATGTTTACAGCATGGGATTTACAGCATGGGATTTACAGCAAGTCTTATCATGATAAAAATATCCTTTCACTATCACAATTACTCTTAATTTGCACAATCTAGTCTACTGTATACTTTGCAGAAAATTACGTATCATTAAAGAATATTAATGAAACATTCACAGTACTCAATTTCTCCTTATTTTCATGTAAACAGTTTTGAAGTGCTCTAATGTAAACTGCTAAATGACAACATTCAAAGCTAATCAATACTTTTTGTTTTATACTAAAAGGTATTTTTTAAATGACATTGTCAGTAGACCCATATGTATACAAATAAGTCTGTATATCTTAAATTAACTCCATCAAAAATCTTTTACTGTAATCTCTCATTTCTTTATAAGCAAAGTACAGTCCCCATTGACCTGAAAGCTAAGAGGTAATCAATGTGCCAATGTCTCTGAGCAAAATTTAGTACAGCATATCTGAAAACAAATACTGTAAATCAAGCACTAAGCAGAAACAATAATTTAATAGGAGCTATAAATATCTTCCGTTCTAAACAAAATGGCTCCTTATAATAGAGATTTCCCTGTACTCCTGGAAAATGCAAGCCAGAAGAAAATACACCAGTTAAAAATATATTGGCCATGTTTCCTCTTCCGAGCAGTTTCTTTCTTAGCTCTTTGTCTTAGCCTGTACCATTAGCAATTCTAACATGTTTAGCTGATTACTATGCATCCTTCCTTGGTTAAAGGGACTGCACACAGCTAATCAGATCAGTTTTGTTTTAGCTGCAATTGCAATTTCAATCCCATTATGCCAATAAAAATACTACCCACTACATATTAAAATAATTAAAATAGCACACTATTTGGGACAAACTTCAGGAATAAAGGCTCTGTTCTAGCCTTGCCAAACCAATTGCTGTTTAATTCCACTAATTCTATTTTGGCACCATCCAAATTAGCTCATATAGATGTATACAAGGAAGCTAAAAATTGCCAAAAGTTAGTGAGTTGTATTACACTGGGGACCAGTGTCCCAAAAGAAATTATTTAAGGACCATAAACTAGAGAATTTCAACTTTAAGCTAACTAAAGTATGCATTGTACAGTATATCATATGTAACACAGGACTGTCTTCTGTGTTTCAGAGATTCGTGTTGACGAGCTCTTGCTAATTTCATTCAAACTAATTGCAATCATACTGTGATTTGGATCACGTGTCTGTGCAGATTTGCAAAACCCATGTTTACATTTCTCCACACTGGAGCAATCAGGCAGAGCACCACTCTCGATTTCACTCTCAAACAGCTCTTGCTTCTACCTTAGCTAGGCTTTTGAAATTATTAAACCACTGACAGAGGAGGATGCAAAGCTGCAGATGTGCACGTACACAGTGTCAGGAGACAAACTTAGCACTGTACTTGGGCATCTGTATTGCTAACATTGTCGTAACTGTCCAGGCAAGGCTTTGGACCAGTGAAAGAGCCCTCTCCCATGTAATCTCTGAGCAGCTCTTGGGAATTAACTGGGCCAGGAATGATTTCCAAGTTGCATTTTTTATCAAGACCTTTTGTTACAGAGGATAGGAGATTTAGTGCTATGGATGTGGCTAGACCATAGCAGCTGGCTGCAGAGCCTAACAGGCACTGGCACTGCTTAAATTACATCTCATGTAGATTCAGTCACGTGCACTTTGGTTACAGTTGAAATGTAAGAGCAAAATATTCATTATCTCTACTGTACTAAAGTTTCACCTTGATTAAACTTGTAAAACTCTTAAAACCCTGTGAAATGTTTGCATTAAAGTAGAATTTTCTATATAAAAAGTATTCAGTGTTTAAACTATTACACATAAACATTAATCACTTAAATCTCTTTCCCTGTGAGGCTGAGACAAGAATATGGATTACTAATATACCCTTACGAGTGAGAAGACATGAACTTACTCCTTTCCTACAGCACTTTTTAAAAACTGTAAGACAGGAAGCATAACATTTCAAATAATCAAAAAACAATTTTGAGTGCATCACCAAACCTATGGAGGTTTGTCAAACTGTATTTTGTAAGACCTTGGAAAGAAAATCCTCCATCTCATTAAAAACAGGCATCATGTGAAAGGAAAAAACATGCAATTCAGTACAAAACACGAACAGAAGACCAAGAACTCTATGACTCAAGTTGTTTTGTCAGCTGATGGGGTCAACAGAAGGGACACAGGCACCAACAAAAAGAACAGGCTTCTTTTACCGTTCATCTCCAAATGATACAAAAGTAGAACAAGGCACTTAATTACAAAAAATAAGCTTATTATACTCTATTATAAGCAGCAGGGACAATAAGCAAGGTAATCACCCAACCATTACAACACAAAGCAAGCTAGAGTGATTAAGAATAATACATCACCAATTGCCCTATTAATACATTACCATCATCCAGCCCCGCAGTCGCTGGGGAGCCCCAGTTGCAGCGAGGATCTGGAGAACCCGTCCTGGTAATTAGGAGGTCCTACGCAGTGCGCCCACTCGTAGGACAGGTCTCCAAAGTCACTGCAAGAGGGTCCAGCTTTTATAATACTCAGCCGTCAAATTCAGCAAGTCAGAATGACTTGAATTTTTCTTTACGTGGAAACATCTGGTGTCATCATCCCTGTTGGGTGTCGCTCAAAGCCTGGCCAGGGCTTGGGGTGAGACCCAAGGGAGTTTTCCTATCTTCTTTTGTCTTAACCACGTATGTCTCAACAAGATCTGATCTTTAGATGTCTGGTTTCATTATCTATTTTAGCTCTAACCACGAGGTCCAATTTTTCAACAGGCTGGATGTCTGGTTTCACCATCTATTTTAACTCTAACTACATATCTCTTGATAAGCACTAATTGTTGCAGCATAAGCATTATAACAAAGTCCTGACATCAACTTTTTTTTCAGGGGTTAGTTAAGCAAAATGAAGTTCAGTTATTGATTATAAAATATAACACCGTGGGGTTCATCTAGAGGTCAACCTTTGGCCTGGGCCTGTTATGACAAGTGATATTCACTTCGCATATCACAAGTGAATGCTAATTCATGTATTTGGGGGGAAAAAAAAAAAACCAGGAAAAAAAAAAGTAGTATTTCACAGTGTCTGAATGATGCGTCATAGAAACACATTTAACCTACTATAAATATTTGAATGAACCTATGAGAAATATTTATATGATTCAGGAAAACAGTGAATGAGTATATTTTGTCTTCCTGGATGTGCTGGGTAAAGGTGCTCTCAAGGTACTAATGAGGAAGCTTAGAAACCACAGAATAGGAAATTAAGTTTCTTGTCGTGGCCTAGACCCAGGCCAAGAGTTAAAGAAGAGAACTGGATGAGATGTAGTGTCACATGTCAGTACTGAGTTTTTCTCTACAGATTTTGTGTTGTACAAATCGCTTACGTGAGGAATAGAGCTTTATTTTGGTCTGGACTTCTAGGAGAACATAGAGAAATTCTGGCTGCATCAGAATACCTGTGGGGGGTGCTGCAGCTATGGAGATTATGGTTTCTGCTCTTAAAAATCCACAATACATGGGAAGGCTGAAAGCAAGAGGCAAACAACGCAGAAAGAAGACTCTTGGGAGCAGCAGCTGCAGAACATACCTCTAGCAGGTGGAAGGCTAAACCCGGCACCCACAAAGGTATGGTTAGCTATTCAGTCTGCCAGTGATTTCACCCAAGTGACGACAGCCTTCACTCTAGCAGTGCTACTCAGCTATCCTCCTGAGCTAGCCAGTTCAGGGGCATCTCACAAATCGGGATCATGTGTTACCATCCAATCTTCTCTATATTTAAAATGGCAAGGCAAATCCAGTATAAACAACTGCTAGATGCCTCTGTGGAAGAAGACATTACGTAAAAGATCAAGGCTTTGCTTGCATAGTGGCATTAAAAAATGCATGTAAAACAAATTATAAAGTGGAGTAGATAAACTTCATGTACCTCTTGTTTAGACACATTTATTAAGAATTGATATGGTCTTAATTTGAATTAATTTCTGAACCAAATAAATATAGAAGTAAGTAGGACAACAAAATTCATAGCACTTAATTCTTCTAAGGATCCCAGAGCAAACATGTCCCTTTCATGCCCAAAACTGTAGATGTCTAAATCTTCTTTTTTTTTTTTTTTTTTTTTACGCAGGGACATTGGACAATTGATAAACCCTTTCTGATGCTGAAATTAAAGCTGTCTTATTATAAGTATCAAGAGGAGTTGATTATTTTGCAGTACTGACTGATAAATTAATAGTGTTATTTCGAAGAGAAAATACCACCTTTCCACCACAGCTAAATGGGGATTTTTTCAGCCAGATGGTATAGGGTTTTGAATGTTATGTTGTCTGAAAGAAAATATTTGGAAAAAATTAATTACAGTAATCACTGTTGCATCAACTGTAGTGTTAGATTCTTTAACATGTATTTCATATTCACTGTATTAACCTCTCACCTATTCAGAAGCAGCAAATATTTGTTTAAATAACAAATACTTCGTACTGCAGTGAAACAACATAATTATTAAGATGAAGACACTTCAACATAAGGCAAACACATTGTGATAGGATATCAAACAACATTAATGCCATTTTTAAGGCAGGTTCTGGAAAAAACCAACCATTTCCATGTTTGGTGCACCTTGCACAAATCTCTAGTCCTCAGAATTTCCTGTATCTCAAAACTATTTCTGACAATTGGCTTCATTCAGAGCATAGGAAACAAAGCTGGCTCCTGAGGAAACTAAGTCACAATGAAAATTGTCAACATGGATATTTCTTGACCTTTTGCCATTGTTTGACTTCTGAGCCTTTGCAGCTCCAAGTCCTGTCCAATACTGCACTATTTCATGGAACCTGGAACAACCTCGATACAACTTTAAAAGGAAAAAAAAGTGCTTTCATTGAAATAGCTTTTTTTGAGAAGAAAAATATTTTTTTCTGAATAAAAAGTGGTTTGAGAGAAAGGTAGCAACCAATTTTAGTGATATATGTTCACAGACATCAGTGCTCTTTCAGATGATCACACAGAAGTACTAAGCCATTTATGTAAAATGAGTTCCTCTGCTTGGTTTCAAGTAAAGAAGTCAAGAATGAAATGAAGATTAAACTGTAAGGCAGAGAAAGTGTAACTAATATCTTGAATAACTTGACTAGTCTAATGACAGAAGACAACTAACATCACAGTGTAGGTCATCAACTTATTTTTAGGATTAAAAAAAAAAAAAACAAAATTATCTCTCTTCCAGCAATGTGTTTAATGCCATCAAACCCAGCAAAGTTAAAACATGTTGCAGAAGCTTGATGCCTCAAAGCATCAGATCCTTCCTTTGAAAACTGTCCAGAACAGCTGGTCTTGTCATTCAGTAATGCTATTTCATTAAACCTTTCCATCTTTGTGTGAAAGATCTTCAATAGCTTTTTGAGCATTTTTGAAAAGCACGTTAAGCAGATAGCAGACAATATAAAGGCAAATAATTTGTGAAGGAATTCCTTTCCTATAATGCCAATGATGATGTTAATTCAGCATTACAAGATAAAGTTCTATCATATAAATGCACATAAACGAGACATTCAGCTATTCGTGGCCAGTAAAAAGAATTTATGTTAAGCGAAGATCTTTCATAGGAAATTTTGAAAACAAGAGGACTTCTGCAGTACTACACTGAGACCCTGTGAAAAAGAACAGTAGCTGTTTATGCACTCTTCTTGTCAACATTTCATCTTCTCGTTCAATACAACACTACACTTAAACCTGTGCTATCTCCAAACACCAGCCGGTTGCTACTGATCAGTCCTGGGGTGATACCACTAAACAGCATTGCACAATCTGGTTTATTCTACACCTGCTTTCCACTGCCTCAGTGGCCTCTGGGGACTCGTCACTGGTGAAATCCATCACACCTTACAAAGCCACCAGAGGGGTAGGAAAATACTGAGCAGTAACCTTTGCCTATCCTGCAACTAGCCCTCAGCAACGAGAATTCTGGCAGAAAGAGAGTCCAGATGTGCTGTTTTGTAGAGTATTTGCTGTCTTTCAGCACAGCAGTGCTATCTGCTGCATTCTATACACTTAAAAAACTAAGTGGCTCCAATACCAACACTAATAAAACAGCACTGCAAAAATAATTCTAGAAGTCCCAAGGAACGGAAACCAAAACTCTAGGAATACTATTAGGCTGACAAAGTGTTTCTTAATTAATCAATCATCAATCCTGATATCATAAGGATGGTCTTGAATTAAGATAGAATCTTTTGGTTGTGACCTTTCGATGTGACCTTTTTATTTCTATGCTGTCTATTCCAAATGCAGAGTTCTATTCATTCTCATCTGACTAGGTAGCTAAAAGTAAAGAACTGAATGATTGCTGACTTAATTATTTTCAGTCATTACTCTGTGAATGATGTAATGTGTCTAACCCTCGGGTCCATTACTGTATAATTAATCCTTCTAGTTCTATCCTTTCTTTAACAAAAAGGTTTGGAACATCACTCTTAATAGTGAATCTTGTTTCTCAAACTAAACTGACATGAAGAGTTCCATCGCTTAAAAAAGGACTTCATCCCTTAAAGCATAGTTTACAATATGCCTGAAATGATAATATAGACATATATACTTTTTATAATGCATATAATACCATATACATATGTAATATTAAAAAATGTATATATAACTATACTTAACTTTGTATATAATACATAACATATATAATATTTGCCTTACAACTTACTTCCACTGTTCTACTGCCCTTCACATGTTAAGTCCTTGGCTTTTAGTATTATTAGGAGGACATCTACAGAAAAATTTTAATATCATGATGATCCACAGCTATAAGGAATCCATTTGAACAATGTAATTCCCAGACGTATTTATCCTGTGAAGTGCAAAAAACGTTACACTATTAGAGCTACTGATTTATTGTTCCTTCACCATTTTAACCTATGTGTCTTAGTGGTATCTGATTAGATGTCAACGCACATGCAAGCTGTGTTACTGTTCATACATATGAACATATGCAGCAGTAGCCAGTGACTGGTCACTAAAACTACCACATTGCAAGATCTCTCTGGGATACTTCAATCTCAACCAATAAAAAAATCAGCTAGTCAGTAGGTATCGTGATTATTATTACTACTATTATTTTTATCAATTTCACTATTTAAATACATGTTCCAAACCATGTTGAAATGTATTCCCATAGCATTCCCTGGGAAAGACATGGTCAGTGATGTTATATACAAATTCATACACTGAGCTTGAACTAAAGATTTATTTATGCACCCAGCATTGCATTGGGTCTTCCTTGGTGCTACTTACAATACAAAGGTACTCACCAGTTTTATGCTTTCTCCATGAATCTGCATTTAAGGCTATGATCTACTTCTTAAATTGCAGTATAATCTAAATCATGTCACAAGTGCATTTGTACAGTCATCAGATGAAGGACACTGAGAAGGCTAATGCCAAGCTGCTGATGGGCAGGTGCCACTCAGTTCTTCAGAGGCTTAATGCCTCATTCAGACAGTGCTTGATGGAGCAAGGCATGCACTTTGAGGGCTGTTCTGTAGCCTAGAAGACTTCTGCACCATACATTATCTTCTATATTGTTGAATTAAAATCTAACAGAATTTAAATTTCAGTGAAATATTATCCTGTTTTGGAAGGTAAAAGTTGGTCAGGTGAAAAACAAGTCATGGAACATTTGACAGTTTAACAGTATGGCCAATTGGGCTCAAGTGCTTGGCAATATCCTCTAGTACTTAACATTTAACAGATTAGTTCTGGCCTAAGAGACAATTCGTAGCCATTGTGGCTTAATTGAGTCTTTAAGCTGTTTCAGTGTCCACTGTCTAGGGAGGACGAAGGAGCAAATTCAGGATGAAGAAGTTGAACTTAAATACTTAAAAAAATTTCTGCTTAATCCTTGGTGAAATTAATCAAAGTACCTCTAAGATTACTGTTTATTTTATTTTATTTTATTTTATTTTATTTTATTTTATTTTATT
>WUAM01000415.1:169579-191294 GCA_024336885.1 Actenoides hombroni | reverse complement strand
CCATGCAGGTCTCCTAACTCTCTTACTTGATTTCCTACTCTTTGGGATGCACTGATCTTGAGCCTGGAGGAAATGGTTCTTGAATATTAACCAGCTTGCTTGGGCCCCCTTACCTTCTAGGGTCCTGTCCCATGGGACTTTTCCAAGCAGTTCCCTGAGGAAGCCAAGGTTGGCCTTTCTGAAGTCCAGGGTAGCGATCCTGCTTGTAGCCCTGTGCCTACTGCCCGTAATTCTGAACTCCACCATCTCGTGGTCACTACAGCCAAGGGTGCCTCCCACCATCACACCCTCAACCAGTCCTTCTTTGTTTGTCAGTACAAGGTCCAGCAGCACTCCTCTCCTTGTCAGCTCCTCCACCACCTGCATCAGGAAGTTATCATCAATGTTCTGAAGGAACCTACTGGACTGCGCGTGCCTGACTGACTGAATGTCTGACTAGAACTAGTAAGTGGAATTAGCAGCAGCCAATGGCAGGTTAAGATGTACTGCTATTCCCATGAAGATGCAAAGGTGTGACTGCCTCATTTGTGCTACGTGAGCTCCACTTCCCCTTGTGAAACTTCATCCAGGTCTGATGGTTACAGCTAGCTTCACACAATGATGGGCTTGGAGGAGAAGAAAGGTGATTTTCTATTTCCAGTTCTAGATTTCCCTAACCAGTGACATGAAAACGTGTGCGCTTTTCATAGTCACACTGAATAGAGAAGGACCATGTGGATCACTGAGTTTGAATGCATACTCATACCATACAGTAGCCCACAAAACCTCTCTCTCATAAACACACAAAGACACAAAACAGTCACCGACATCGTATGATAAGGTTTCAGTTCCCAAGAGCCAGAAAGTGTTGTTGGCACAAGAGGCAGAAAGAAAACAAATTCTCTCAGAAAAATACTACAATTAGAAAAAAAATTAGTAAGATTTTAAGAGGATCATGGAAATTATATAACCAGCCTTGCTATATCTCATTTTACCTGTCCATATTGTACTAAATCTGCTTTCATCTCTGAAAGCTGAAGTCTGCCACCCTGTCATATGTATCGATGACTCCTAACTTACAGTGTACATTGATACTAAACTGTAGTTAGGAAGACTACTTCTATAATACCTAAGGCTTGTTTTAAAAATAATTAAAAGGGAAAATAGCAAATACTTTTGATAATTGCACACCTTGTCATCCACAAAGTTAAATCCTGTCCACTTTTATGGCATGCAGGTTTAAAGAATGTTCTGTTACACACATAAGAAAGAAAAAGACACTCAAATACTTCAATGCTTTTAAGAGGCAGGAAAAGAAATACAGAAAGAAAAGAAATATATCAGTAAAGTGTTACTACTCTTCTCTTTGCAGAACACAATAGCAGGAACAATACCATTTGAGAGGACACCTTGAAAAGAGGTTAGAAGCTTTAAAAAAAGAATGTCAATCCAAGCTCTGCAAGACTTAAGGATATACTTCACTGGTTTGTTAAACACTTATAGCTACCGGTTTAAATGTTCTCTGTTTCTTCAAACTTATTCAAGAGTCCAGCCCATGATCCTCTGACTTTGGGTAGACTGTTCAGCTTAGTAAGATGAGGTCTCAAATTTTCTATTTGTTCTAAGATTATTTCCAATACTTACAGAAAAACTTTATCCATCAATAAAATGCATCAAATGAAATTTCAAAGGAAAATGATGGAAGACAAGGTGCAAAAAAGGAGGGGAAAAAATAAATTGTCTTACACTAGAAAGTCTTTATACGACTAACTACTGTTAAAGATTATTTGAAAATACTGTTGCTGTATCCTGTCTGCAGAGTCCTTGTATACTTTCTGCAGATTCCACGAGAGCATCTGATGTCGCACATCATGTATATATAGATACCTTAATTTATTTTTAGTCCACGGAATTAAGTGTTGCACTCAGATATGCATACTACTCAACTATGCATTAAGAAATTACATTTACTACTTCCACACACACTCATTTGTAAACTATTAACATAAAAGTTAGAGAACAACAGTTAATCTTCTGTACAGGTCAACTGCATTTTTTACTTTCTTGACTTATTTGTTCTGTATAATTACTATGAATTTCCTCAAAACATTAATAAGAGACAACTCACTCTCTTGCAAGAATGGTAAAAACAATGTATGTGACTCTATCACCTCATGATTAATAGGGTCTTTATTATTCATGAAGTTATATGTCAGACTCAGCTGAAAAATGTGTATCATCTTATATGTATTTATTCCAAAGCCTAGTAAAATTACCTTACACTGCTACAGATGGATACAATAACAACCACTTTTCCCTGTTTTTTGAATTAACACAAGATGTATGTCAAATGATGACCTTAAACTTCCTGTGTTGGAAATTTCATTTAAAACTTGACAAATACACTGAATGCCAGAAAAACATAGTAATAACAATTCACATGAAATCTACTACAACTTCTAATGACACTGCCCACCAACAAATTCTTGAAACTTCAAAATAATCATTGGCCTTCTGAACCCTGCAAAGAAAATGTCCACAATACCTTTGTTGTTTCTTCATCATGTTTTCGGTCCTACTTTCATTTAGACTGAGAAATTTACTTTTCATTTAAGGTGAATACACTCTCTTTAAGACTTACTGCAACCTTCGTTAGTAATTTAGTTGGTAGTATTGATGCTATTCTTCTGTAAGTTTTAGAGAATATTCCTCCTTTCATCCAGAAAAAAATATTTAGGATGTGTTCATGAGCAGTACCCCATCACAACAGAGTACCTCATTCTCACTGCAAGTTATACAACAGAGTAATAATGAGTGTTACATAATCATTTTAATTGAAAATTGCCTAAAAATCAAAAGGGACAGTTAATAGGTATATTACAACATCTCCTGAGTCCTATATTTGCTGATTTTCATTATAAGCCATTGTGCTGACTGATAAACCTCCAACTTTATCTTATCTCATTTCCTGAATAATTAATAGACTCCAGGGGCCATAAAATCAAGTAATGTGAAAGTGAAGAAAAGTGAAGTTCTACATTAGTGAATCAAATCCTATACATTTTCACCTCTCATGCCCTGAAAGGAAGATTTGATATTTCTGAAATGCCGGTTATATACAGCTATAGTACCAGACTGAAATAACCTGTGCTTGCTTTCTTTTTTCCTAGCTGTAAAAGTATGAGGGAGGCAAGTATTTAGCAAATTAGAAACAGCATACTAACTGGAGAAAGTAATTTACTTGCAATTTACTTATTCGTGTTAGAGACTGTATTTTTCAACAGATTTCAAGTTACTTGAGTGCAAGGGTTAGGGCTGGGCCAGTCACTATACAAAAGACAGACACTCTCTGTTAACTCATCTCCCTTCCCAAAGGGGAAGAGAAAGGAAATAAGGGAGAAATGGATTGGAAAACTAAAACAGTTTTAATGAAAATAATAGCAATAAAATAAAATAAATATATACAAAACCAATATTGAATCCTATCCCCAGAATGATAGGTGACACAATGTCACTGTCGCCACTCATGCCGTGGAGCAGGCAATGGGGAAATCCCAGACTGGACTCAGTGGCAGACAGGAACCAGATTCAGGAGATGGATTCTGGAACTGTATTCAGGAACGCATGGATTGGGATTGAAGGCAGAATGGACAAAGTACTCCTCAGACACTGGCCATTGAAGAAGAGAGATTGAACCTTGTGATCCCTCAGCTTTATACTGAATATGATGTATATGGGATAGAACACCTTGCAGGTCACCTGTCCTGTCTGCTCCTCCCCACAAGGTGCAACCTCTTTCTTTCTGCATCTCCCCTACTCCCCTCTGCAATGTGGTACACAAGATTTAGCAGTGACCTTGGTCTGCACAGGAGCAAGTATAAGCAAGAGCTTCTCTGAACACAAATCCTTCGTAGTAACTGTAAACATCAAGCATTATCTCTTCTCCAAATATATGTCATTAACTTCAGAAAGTGCAGTGAGTTAAAAGAGACTTAACCAAAAAGTAAAATTACTGAACAGAATTAGTTCTATTCTAACTGAAATCAGGACATTAAGGTAGGAGAATAAAGGCCTTGCTGCTACAGTTTTTTATTTCCAGGCTTAAATTAATGGCTGAAAAGAGTAGGTTCATGATATGCTTGAACAGTAATTTAATGTGTATGATTTTAGGAAAGCAATTTTCTGAAGATATTTTTCAAGCACAGCAGACTCTACATCACCCTTTTTTAATTTATTTATTTTTTTTACTTTCCTTGCTATAAGTGAAGTCTTTATTCTAGAAAAAAACATCATTTATTTTTATGCATCCTAAGAATACTCCCACTGTGTTCAGTAAAAATAAACAGGCCATGTAAAAATCTACAATATAGGCAAGTCTTTGCAATAACAGCATCACATTCCTAATACATCATTAATCTCAAGCTGTTGTACCAATACATAACAACTATTTATTTTTAATGTCACTTCAGACTACTGTCTGTTTCCAAAGAGATCTCATTTTCATCAAACTCCCTCCCCTCCCAAAAGCCAAACAACTTCGTTATGATACAGGTCTCCTCAGTGACTTGATATGTTTTTTCACTGTATGACATAAACGCAGTCTTCATTTAGAAATAGACACCTACAGTGTCAGTATTTGTTGTCCTTAAGTGTCATGTATTTTAAATGTAACAATGTGATAAATGAGGAAAAAAAAGTTCCTGTAGGCTATTTAGCCAAATGCTAGTGAAAATACAAATTGTTCCAGATGTAATCAACTCCTTGTAAAAACCGAAGAGCAGTGATACGTGCAGGGCATCTGATTATGGTCAGCTGGCAACAGAGAAAATGATTCCTCCCATTGCTCAGAGTACTTCATAACTGCTCAGCCTTGTTCAGTAAGAAATCGAGCCTGGTTTTGGGATGCTACATCCAAGCTGTATGTATCATGAATGCTATCATAGCTGCAAAAGCACAATTCAAGAGCATAATGTAAAGAATTGCGGCAGGGGAGGGGAGGAGTAAAAATACTTTGTATTTTGCATTTTTATATCTACTTAATCACCCTGATAAGGAATATTACAGAAGAATACTAACAGTAAGATGAAGGAGCAGCAGTTGGGTCTCAAAATAACTTCCAGAATTCTATTACATATATACTTCAGTTTATACATCTATGTTTGTACACCACTTTTACAACAGCATCACAGAGATAGCAGTTAAACCACACTGGGGAAAAACACCCCAAAACTGCCTGAAACTGCAGCTTGACCCTTAGCAATATCGAATTCACTACTACCAGAGTACTAAAGATTTTAAATTTACTTAAAATTTCCCATAACAGCCGAAGTTAATAGTGAGTACCAGATAAGACCACGACCAAGTGTAAGTGCTGCTGGTGCAACAACAGAGTAACTGGAATTGAAGAAGATCTTTACAACTCTCTTTGATATATTCCAAATCTTGGTTGTAGCAGTTGTAGCAGTTGTAATATGGCTCATATACCTTTCTTGAATGTATGAACTAGCTTATTCTACACCCCATCAGTGCATTCCCATCATCCTAGATCAGGAAATTAATGTTATATAGAGATTTGGAAAGAAAAGAGGACTTAGGAAGTGTTGCTTTCAGTAGATGTGCAAATACCAAGGAACAAAACCTCTGATTCTAAGATGTAAGAAGATAACATGGGTCAAGAGAGATAGCATCTTTAAAAGAATACCTTCAGAGAAACAACTGAACTGGAGAGGCTTTTCCAATGTTTTTCACCTGTTTTGATCAGTTTCTGTATTTAAGTGGTACTTCCAAGAGTACAGTAACTGGTTTTTTAAGGTGGTTTCATTTCACTAACTTTAGCATTGAAGCTGTCGGCTTCCTAGCCAAAAAAACCAAGACAGTGCTTTTAGGAAACCTATTTACACATGAACATTCAGGACTAAATTAATCATTCTGGAAGAGCCTATTTCTTTTTCTCTAAGTAAGCTTCCATTCTTACAAGGATGAGGTAGCATTTTAACCCAAATCATCTACAGTCAACATATGTGCTCTCAGTAAAAAAAAAAAAAAAAAAGTGCTCTTCTTCTGAGTGCCTCCCTCTGAAATTGTACATCACACAGACAGACTGCAGACGTGGGTTTTTGGGGGATGCAGAGAATATAGCTGAGATGAAAACTTTCTAGGAGGATCCCTTCTCTCCTTTTCCTTCCCTCTCTGACAGCAGTGAAGGGACTTGTCCCACTGTTCCAGCATTACCTTTAGCCAAACTCGATAAGCATGAAAGGGCAATGCATTCACAGAATCTTTTAGTTTCTAAAGTACCTTAATGATTGATCACTTTGTTCAGTGATAAATTCCAAGTCAAACTGTTATCTCAAAAATTACTTCTGAATCTCCTTCCCTAGAACGTAACTATCTTCCTCCGTGGTACCACTTAATTCATCCCTTATCATACCATTTGCAGTAGAAAGCTCACATGCATAGATGCCTCATATTATTAACATTCATTTTCTTGTCTGACTAAATAGGCATTTTGAGATTACAGTACTCCTAATACAACAGAAATGCAAATAAAAAAGTCATATATTATTTAAAAATAGTCTTGTTTCTTCATTGCATTGAATATCTCCTATGAAAAGTGATTTGTTTGGCAGCTCTCTCTTGCCAGCTGTTACATGAAAGTAACCAAGTCTAAGCAACTGCTTATATAATAAGGCTCTTCTTATATCACTTCTATTAGTTCCTCTCTTTCTCTATTCTGCATGCTACTTTTTGATAGTGAGAGAAAAGAAAGATGATTCATTTTTCTTTTCTTTATGTCTTTGGATCATATGCTGGGCCTCTGTATAGATTAAAACCCTAGTAACATTATCCTGGACAGAATTAAAGAGTATTTCTAAGTATGCACCAGCTGTGGGCACTTTTGGCCATATTGTACCTGTATTACCTTTCAACTCACTAACTGCTTCCTGCTAACACTGAAAATACAAAAGCACTGAAGATGACCTGAGCTACTCAGCCTACTCAGAAACGTGGCTCTGCAGCTGACAAACCCTTATTGAACTCTGAGCTATTTCAACTAGATTATTAGAAGGGAAAAAAAAAGATGAAAACCTACCAAAAAACTCCAACAATCTAATTTAAAAATAGTTGGTATGTTTTAATGGGCTGCAGTCAAGCATTAATTGAATGTCTTTTACCTGTACAACCCCTCTGGGCAATCTGCTCTGTGGCTTCGCTGTCCTTACGCTGATGGATTTTCTCCTTTTCTCCAGTCTGAACAATTCCTTGTTTTAAGCTATGCCTGCTGTCTCTTATCCCCCCACCATGCACCACTGGAAGGGTGTCCTCAACAACCTCCCTGCAGACATTAGGGAGGCTGCTCTTAGGTCCCCTGGAGCCAACTCTTCTCCTGACTTTTTCAGCCCAGCTTCCTCAGACTCTCCACACAGGGCAAGTGCTCCAGTTCCTGATGATCTTGGCAGCCCTGCACTGAAGCCACTGCAGCTTATCTTTGTCTTTCTTGTATTTGGAGAATTAAAACTGGACACAGGCATGTAAGTAATCATTTTGTACTGCCATCATTCCTTTCCTAGCCTACACATCCCTTATGTGAAGAAAATCTTGGCAAGCTCATTCTAGAACAGATTGAGTCAACTTGCTTACTAAGCAGACAAATTCAGCATTGTGGAGCACTGATGTGCACCACTCTGCCCCTGCAAATACAACTGACTCCATGTACTTGGGCTGTGAGCATGAGCCTAAGCCCACCAAAACACATCCCTGCAGAGACACAGTATGTTCTGGTAACCAGCTCCAGGGAAAAAACCAAACAGAATTTTCTCTCCACACTGAGGTAACAATCATGAGTGGATTTCTAGAGATTTCCTCTTCCCCGTATCTCATTCTTCAGGTATATCCACAGAGAACATATTTTCTGTTCCCATTATCCTCTTCTGCAAAGAAATCCTTAAAAAACAAGAGGCAGAAGATAGAGAAATTATCTGAATGGCAGAAAGCTCTGTTTTCCACTTTTTTCCCCTATCATCTCTTCCCTCTAATGATATTATGAATAGCATGATGTTAAGTGCCCTGACAGTTGTCTTGCCTTTTTATGCTAGTTTGATTTTTGCAATCTTAAAAAATGTGACAAATGTAATTATGCCTGAAAGAAACAAACCATTTCTTCTTGCACAGGCTGAAAGAATACTAAAATGTGATCTGTACTAGAGGTAAGCTAATTACAGTGACATCACTCATGCCTCTAGAATTCTGTAAGTGTCAGTGCTTAAATTATGAACCCCTCATTTCAGGGGTTTATAAATATTCTATGTGAGTTAGTTACTCTTATGGGAGTGCACAACACGGTTTTCAATGGCTTCATTAGTCACAATTTCCTAAAAATGGCTTAAAATTCAGTTTGAAATGTTGTAATTCCCTTGTCTGTTACATGGTGTAAATCATGAGCAATTTGTGACTAAAGTAAGACAATGCAGTAAGAAAAAACCCATCCAAAATGTGATTTATATGCCTGAATTTTAAAATGTGTATTTTGCAAAGTTTGGAGACAAGAGTTGCTGTATGTACTAATCACTTTCAGTATCTTCAAACTCAGGCATGACATTAAAGATTTCTGGAAAAGAAGTGAGGTTCCCATGAAAAAAACCTTCACACTATCATGAATAAGGCGGCAGTTTTATAAACACCACACATCAAATGGACTTTTGGCAATATAGTAATCATACATCATTGTTATAAACTTCATATATGAACACATTTACCTACCAAAAATTTGGTGTGCTTTCTGGTATCTGCAGATGCATTTATACACCCTGAAAATCTGGATATAACCTATCAAGTATGTCAATTATTTTAGGTAACATGACAAATTCACTGTAAATGCTTGAGAATGTAGACTTCCCAGTCTGAAAACTATCAAAACAAAAAAGCAGTGTCTTGCATCATTCTGAGACATGACATAAAATGGCATTTTACATTACATCCACTTTTTTAATTCTATATAAACCTATGCATTTATAATGCCTACAACCTATATAAGTAATTGAGCTAAAGCTTTTTAGGTTATACAAAAAAAAATAATCTATTTCTTCCAAAGGCCACTTTCACACAATCAGAGAATCAGTATTTACAGTGAGATGATGAGGAGTAGCCTAAGACAGGGTTCTCTTCCACCCAATATGAAAAAACATTGCCAATATATCAGAAAAAAAGATAAAAAGACAGAAATAATTCCTTGCTGGTAAGAGCAGTAGCAAATAGTTCTCTTTCAGAAAGAAGTTTTTCTCTGGTTCTCTGCTACCCGCCAGTTTGTTTCTCAATAAATGACAGAGAAAGCTCATTCAAAACTAAACCTAAATTTCTTTAACTTCTACAAACCTGGTCATTATTATCATCATTATTGAATGATTCTCTATACCCTGTATCATTTTTCATTTAATATTTCATTAAGCATTACTCCAGTGAATTTTCCTCAGTTACAAATAACCAGCTGCAGAAGATTTAATTCTCTCTTGTTGAGTTGACATAAATAAACAGTTTCTCTCATCAGACAGTAGATGGTCTATCAGCATGGAAACCAGTGATTAGTAAGCAAATGGTGTGCAATCATGCTATGTATGCCATCGTGCACACTTCCTGCAGTAGAATAATTCGTATGTGATAGTATTTACCTCAGTGCTACTTACTCCTTACTCAGATAACAAGATTAATATCTCAGAAGGTAGATGGAAACATATTTTTGCTCTATTTGCCACCCATTCTAAATCTATCCTGTTGGAACAAAGCTATGTTTTGTATCTGTGAAAAGCTGGGTGTTTTTTTTAAGAATGTATGAGTGACAGCACTGTGCATTACTACATTTCTTGAAACAAAAGAGGGAGGGCATGGTTTCCTCCCAGTTTGCAATACTCTCCTTACAACTCCCAGTCCTAAACAATGGAAACACAATAGCTTCTGAATAAACATGTGGTACTACTATTAATTGAAAATCTAAATCTATCAACTGAACAGGCTTGTAATTGATTATTTGAGTTCTGGAGAATATTTATATACTGATACTACTCCTGGGCTAAAAAGTCTGAAAATTGGAGACATATTTTTGAGAAGTTTTAATAGTAATAAACCACACTAAAATGTATGTTCTAATAACCCCCTGAAAGATAGATTTATGAAACAGAGTTCTTCAAATTAATACACATCCTTTGCACACTTATCATATGAAAGCATCACTTGTTGATTTTATTTGCTCAGTGTGAATAAAAACAAAATAGAAAAGAAATAGGCTGAGGTCAAACACCCTCTAGGTGAAATAGCTGCAAGCCAGCCATTAAGAGAGTGTTTTGAATCTACATTCCTTTCATCACCATAGTCCTCTATACAGCAATACATAAATAAGTTTTAAAGATCTCTGATTACATGTGGGAAGCTTGAGAAATAGGGAAGAAGCCACCAAGTTGCAATGGAGTTACAAAAAAACCATTCAAATGACAACTCTGAAGAGAGAGGAAACCCTTGTCACTAAACTAGATGGTGCAGACAGACTCATGTTCACACTGCTTGGGTCTCACCGGCTCTGGAGAAGGCTGCCTGTCTGTCCCTGTCACTGTATTTAGGCTAAGCTTTCTCCATGCCCTGTGTGAGGAAATAAATGACCCATAGGTTTTCCAGCCATATGCTTTCTAAGTCTTTCATAGGGAATCAAGGCAAGGTGACCATGCACCTTGTGTAGTCTCTTTCCCTAGAAACTATTGATCTCTTATGTTGACTCCAACTCAGTTTGAAAGAGGAGGCTATTTCAAAGACAAGTAAGACCTTTGAAGTTTGGAGAGAGCATGGAGCTGGATAGAAGGACATGTTCAAAGTAAGGCATAAGCTGTTCTGTAAGGTCATGTTATAAGAGGACTGAAGATCCGGAGAAAATTTTTGTTGCTGTACTGCCATTGGTAAAACATCAAATCAGAACTCACAGCTAACCACAAGACCCGGATGTGTAGAAATAGCTTCCTTAGCTCCGATGTTCAAGCAACTTCTTGTTTATTTAGGTACTCTTGAAACCTGAGCTGTTCTGTGATGAGCTGTGTTATCTCCTGCCTAATCATTAGGTCTATTGCAAAGGGATCAATGCACAGCATTAGCTTCTGTGTTAGTATTTTATTTTATAAGGAATTTTCAAAATTTCAGATAACTTTAGCTGAGAGTTATTATAAATTACATTAATGACTACTTTCAAGTGACCTTGTAACCCACTTGAACAGAGGAAAAAAGTCTGAAGACACACAAAATAGATTTCATCTTCAGCTTGAAGAGGCAGAAACATTCTTCAGGAGTGTTTGTATAAGACAAAACAGTACATCTGATTTCAAGAACTGATTAGTTCATGCAGATTCTGCACTTAGAAAATATTTGATCAGTTTAGAGTGCAACAGCAGAAGCGTATGAAAAAATGACCAGCAGCATACTGATCTTTCTTTGCTAACATCCAGATAGACTTACTGTCTATATGAGAAAAAAGAAAGCAAATGATATTCATACCACACTAGATTTCCTTATTTAAAACTTTGCTATTTCTTATTAACGATCTTCATATGAAACAGCATCACAACTAAAAGAAAGTAAGTCTCATCCCATATGACACAGCATTTTAACTTGAAAAGCTGTATTGGATCTGGCTGGCTGGAGTTAGTTTTCTTCAGAGCAGACAGTATGGTGCTCTTTGGATCTGTAACCAAAACTGTTAATAACACACCAATGTTCTAGAAATTGCTTGCAGAGCCTCAATGCCATCTCTGTTTCTCCCTGTGCCCCAGCACCAAGCAGGCTGGGAGTGACTAAGAGGCTGGGAGGGGACATGGCAGGACAGCTAACCTCAACTGACCAAAGGGATATTCCATACCATGAAAAGTCATGCTCTGCATATAAAGCTGGAGGAAAGGAGGAAGAAGTGGGGACACTCAGAACTATGGTGTTTGTCTTCCCAAGTAACTGTTACGCACAGTGGAGCCCTGATGTCCTGGAGATTTCTGAGCACCTGCCCGACGATGGAAAGCACTGAATGCACTCCTTAGTTTAGTTTATGCAAATGAATATATTTCACATATGAATATATTTCACATATTTCCACGTGCCGCTTCTGCTTTACCTATTAAACTGCCTTCATCTCTAACCCACAAGTTTTCAGTCTTTTAGCCTTTTGATTCTCTTCCCCATCCTGCTGCGGGGGAGTAAGAGGCTTAGCTGCCCACCCACAACAAAAGCTTTTCCAGCTGTTTTAAAATTCTTGCAGTAAGTATTTTGGTTTACACTTAGAGGAAAAGCATCTTTCTCTTTCATCCAGAAGTGCATAATATTAGGCATTCTGTTCTTACCTAAGTTACCATATTAGACAAACTGTCTTCCAGAAGACACGTTTCTTTTTAGTTGTTTATGAAACGATACTGTATATTTTTTTAAACTTGCTGTTTTTCAGGATATAAAAAAAAAAAAATTAAAAAAAAAAATCATGTAAAAGTACCAGTTTACCATAAAGTATTTTCTTCTACTGCCCTGAAACTTGATAGATATTGATGTTGCAAATACTAACATAACCGGTAACTCATTCTCTTAAAAGCTAGAAGGAAAAAATGAAACAAGTCATACCATACTGATCGTAATGTAGGTGAGCTCTTTGATCAGTACACATCATTGGCTTAGTTCTGCTTCTTCTGAGGTCAACAGTACTTTGATAAATCTCACACTAACTAACGGTTTGCTTTATCTTTCTCATGAAGCATAGGTCCAGTCTGAAAGTTTTACTAGATCTGATTCACTGTGTATTTAGAGACAAAATTTAACTTTTACTGTTCACTACCCTTTTTAGTCCTTAAGCATCAACACAGGTAAGTGGAGGTGAGCCAGATTCTATCTCTTGTCATAAATCACCAATGGACTTGCTTGTTGGCCTCCCTTCAGTTTCAAAAAGCTAGGTCCTCTGAAAATGTTGATCCTGCACTGGTGATACTGAAGACAGACTTTAGTCCAAAGATCCTCAATGAATACAAATAGCAGAGGATGAAACGATGCTGCTGTAATTGCAAACAAAACCTCAAATATCTTTCAGTGTAGGTGGAGCACATCTCCACAATCAATCATACACAACACAATCTGTGTACCATCAGCCTAAACTCATGCTTCTCATTAGAACTGTCTGCTAACGCAGGCTGAATTCCTTCTTGCTCTCAAACTTATGTCATTAAAGCAGTGTTATAAATGACAGTTTTCTTCCTTTTTTTTTTTTTTTTTCTAGAAAGGAAAAATAAAAGAAGACTAGAGCGGTATTAATTAGTTTTGGTGGCCTAGAAAAGAGACATGACCAACATTCCCACTGGCAAGTGGATAGGACTTGTCTGCATTTCACAGAATCACAGAACCGCTATGGTTGGAAAAGACCTTTAAGATGACTCTATGATTCTATGATCATCAAGTCCAACGATTCCATAACTCTATCAGGGCCACAACTACACCATATCCTTAAACACCGTATCTAGACAGCTTTTAAATACATCCAGGGATGGTGATTCACCACCTCCTTGGGCAGCTTGTTCCAGTCTTTGATAAACCTTTTGGTATAGAACTTTTTCCTGATGTCCAAACTAAACCTCCCCTTGCATAACTTGATACCATTTCCTCTTGTCCTATCAGTTGTGTCTTGTGAGAAGAGACAAACACCCACCTCTCTACTAGGTCTCCCCTGAGCCTCCTTCAGGCTAAACAACCCCTGCTCCCTCAGTTGCTCCTTATAAGACTTATTCTCAAGACCCTTCACCAGCTTCGTTGCCCTTCTCTGGATCCACTCCAGCACCTCAATGTCCTTAAATTTTGGTGCCCAAAACTGAACAGTACTCAAGGTGCGGCCTCACCAATGCAAAGTACAGGGGGACAATCACTTCCCTACTCCTGATGGTCACAGTATTCCTGATACAAGCCAGGAAGCCATTGGCCATCTTGGCCACCCGAGCACCCTGCTGGCTCATGTTCTGCTGGCTGCTACCACCTACCATCTCTCTTCTACTGATCTTTTTATTTGTCTCATTGCCTTGTTGTGTTTTTGAGCCTATCAACTCCTTAGATCAAGACCAGTTTACTTATTGAGTGTGCTGAGTATAAAGAGTGTCTCCATTCAGTTATAGCCTTTCAGTGCTCTGCAATATGAAATGTTATATTATAATTACTCTAAAAGCCTACCTTGAAATACAGAAGGCAATAGTGTGTTCCTTCATAACAGCACAGAGTAAGTCCTTGTAAATCACAAAATGGCAATTTAGTGCCCCTGTTTGCAATTTTAAGGATGAGTTCAAGATCAGGATGGAAAATTTAGATTAATAGGAAATATGGTATGAAGCAGAAATTAAACTGTATACAACTCATATCTGAGCAGCTTAATTAGGTCCTGGTCTTTCATCACTGAATAATTTTTATTCAGATAGCTTTCCAAGAGATTTTTTTGAACCTTAAGCATTTTATGTACATTTTCTTTATTAATTTTCTTTATATCAGTGACTCCAGAAACCAGAGATTTAATAAAAGCATCAAATACTATTAAATACCAGACTAAACACAAAACTTAAACAAATTTCTGCCCCTATTATTCCTGGTGTTGTGTGGATCAGAGATCATGGGTGACAATTACACTTCAATATGAAAATTTAAATGGCTATAATTAAAAAGAAAGTTTGAATCCTCCCCCAAATTTATAAAATAAACAATGATATTTTATTAAAAAGACCTGGTAGGTAGGTATACAAATCATTCAACATATATGAGCAAGCGTTCTTTATTTAAACAACTATTCAGGGCATCAATTTCAATACAGTATACTTTATCTAAATTAGTAATTTTCTACCTTCAGCTGTTCAGGCTGTAAAGTATTCAGTTGAAAAACAAAACAAGCATAACATTTAGATTTAGTTTGGCATCAGTCTAAATTCTAGTATCCTTCCAAGTATACAGGCTTTTATTGTCTCGCATTGGAGAAAAAAAATGATGGCAGAGCAGGTAAAAATACCTATTCTATAGTTAGACACTTAGCTTTGTTTCTTATTATTAAAAATATTGGAGGTTTTTTCCAATCTCCTTAAACATCTCCAGGACTGAGTGACAGATCAAATTTTCCATTTGTTTTATGCATCAACAAGGTCCTCATTTCATTCCAGCAACATAAATCACAGTTAGAAGTCTCACTGGCTACTCACTGAATTGACAGCCCATGTCCCATTTTCCTTAGAAATTTTATATTTTCTGGTCCATCCATCTAATGGACATAACACTCAATCTTTTTCTTTCTATCTTACTTAGAAGGGAACTAAATACACAAATCACCTGGAGATGATTAATATGACTGTCCTGGCTTCAGCTAGGATAGATAGGAATAAAATGGCAAGACAGGTGTTGCCAGATGTGATCAAGAAGATAGCAGCTATGTCCCTGACAACCAGTAAAAAAGAAACACAAACTTTCTTTGGTGCTGTCTGAAGAACGCACATCACAGTCCAGAGTCTGATTGTTAGCCCTCTCTACCAAGTGACCCGGACAAAAAATGACTTTAAATGGGGCCTAGGGCAGCAACAAGGCTTTGAATAAATTAAATGGGAAATTGTGCATGCAGTAGCCCTCAGGCCAGTCCGGGCAGGACAAGATATTAAAAACATGCTTTACACTGCAGCCAGGAAAAATGGTCCTACCTGAAGCCTCTGGCAGAAAGCACTCAAGCAGACCTGAGGCTGACCTCTAAGATTTTGGAGTTGAGGATACAAAGGATCTGAGGCCAACTACACTCCAACTGAAAAAGAGATACTGGAAGCATATGAAGGAATTCAAGCTGCCTCAGAAATGATCAAGACTGAAGCACAGCTCCTCCTGGCAACCCAACTGCTGGTGGTGGGTTGGATATTCAAAGGGAGGGTTTCCTCTACATATCATGTTGCTGATGTCACATGGATTAAATGAGTTGCGCTGATAACATAAGAGGCTCAAATAGGGAGCCCCAGCAACCAAGGAATCTTGGAAGTGATTACAAACTGGCCAGAGGGCAAAGATTTTAGGATGTCACCACAGGAAGACATGGCACATGCCAAAGAAGCCCCACCATATAACAAACTACTGGACGGCGAGAAGGCATGTGCCCTATTCACTGGTGAGTCCTGTTACAGAATCACAGAATCAGTGGTTGGGGTTGGGAGGGACCTCTGAAGATCACTGAGTCCAATGCCCCTGCTAAAGAAATATCACCTAGGGCAGGCCACACAGGAATATATCTAGGAGGGTTTTGAAAGTTTCCAGAGAAGGAAACTCCACAACCTCCCTGAGCAGCCTGTTCCAGTGCTCCATCACTCTCACAGTCGCACTGTGGGAAAACACTGACAGTGGAAAGCTGCTGCGTGGAGTCCCACACAACGAATTGCCAAAGGTGCTGAACGACAAGGTTAATTGAGTCAGTTTGCAGAGGTGAAAGCCTTGCAACTGGCATTAGATATTGCTGTGTGAGAAAAGTGGCCAGTGCTCTTTCTCTACACTGACTCATGGACGGTAGCAAATGCCCTATGGGAGAGATGATTACAGCAGTGGAAGCAGAGCAACAGGCAGCACAGATGTAAACCCATATAGGCTACTCGATTACGCAAGACATTGATGTTCAGGTAGATAACCTGGTTGTGAAAGTACATCATGTGGATGCCCACTGTACCCAAAAGTCAGGCCACTGAAGAACACTAAAAGAACCAGTGGGTGGATCAGGCTGCTAAGATTGAAGTGGCACAAGTGAATCTGGACTGGCAACATAAGGGTGAATTATTTATAGCCTGGTGGGTGCATGACACCTCAGGTCATCAAGGAAGAGATACAATATGTAGATGGGCTTGAGATAGAAGGGTGGGCTTGACTATGGACACTATCACACAAGTTATCCATAATATGAAACATTCAAACACAGAAATGTGTTTCAATCAAACAAGCCAAGCAGTTAAAGCTTCAGTAGTATGGAGGACAATGGCTGAAATATAAATATGGGGAGATGTGACAGATTGACTATAGCACACTCTGACAAACCCAGCAAGACAAGCAATATGTGCTTCCATTGATGGAAGCAAGCACCGGACGGCTGGAAACCTATCTAGTGCCTCATGCCACCACCCGGAACATCATCCTGGGCCTTGAAAAGCAAGTCCTATGGTGACACAGCACCCCAGAAAGAACTGAGTCAGACAATATGACTCATTTCTGAAACAACCTAATAGAAGACTGGGCTGAAGAGAATGACATCAAGTGGGTCTATCATAGCCCCTGTACAATTGAAAAACTGAGGTTGGAAAAGACCTCTAAGATCATCAAGTCCAACCATCAACTCAATACTACCATGACCACTGAACCATATCCTGAAGTGCCATGTCTACGTGTTTTCTGAACACCTCCAGGGATGGTGACTCCATCACTTCCCTGTTCCAGGGCTTCACCACTTTTTCAGTAAAGAAATTTTTCCTAATATCCAATCCAAACCTCCCTGGTGCAATTTAAGCCCGTTTCCTCTCATCCTATCACTAGGTACTTGGGAGAAGAGACCCACCTCACTACAACCTCTGGAACTGCTACAGCACTTCAACATCTTTCTTGTTCTAAGGTGCCCAAAACTGAACACAGTACTCAAGCTGGAACCTCACTAGTGCTGAGTACAAGGACACAATCACTTCCCTACTCCTGCGGGACAAACTATTTTTGATACAGGCCAGGATGCTGTTGGCTTTCTTGGCCACCTGGACACACTGCTGGATCATGTTCAGCCATCTCTCCACCAGCACCCCCAGGTCCTTTTCTGCCAGGCAGCTTTCCAGCCAGTCTTCCCCAAGCTAGTAGCTCTTAATGGTGGTGTGACTGAAGCGCAGGACCCAGCACTTGGTCTTGTTGACTCTCATACAACTGACCTCAGCCCATCGATCCAACTTGTCCAGATCCCTCTGTAGAGTCTTCCTACCCTCAAGCAGCTCAACACTCCCCCTCAATCTGGTGTCATCTGTAAACTTACTGAAGGTGCACTCAATCCCCTCATACAGATCATTGATAAAGTTATTAAACAAGACTCATCCCAAAACCGAGCCCTGGAGGAACATCACTTGTGACCAGCTGCCAACTGGATTTCTCTCCATTCACTACAACTCTCTGGGCTCTGCCATCCAGACACTTTTTAACCCAGCAAAGAGTACGCCTGTCTATACACAAACCAGCTTCTCCAGGAGAATGCTGTGGGGGACGGGGTCAAAGGCTTTACTAAAGTCCAGACAGACAACAACCACAGCCTTTCCCTCATCCACTAGGTGGGTCACCTGGTCATAGAAGAAGATCAGGTTGGTCAAGCAGGACCTGCCCTTCATGAACCCATGCTGGCTGGGCCTCATCCCCTGGTTGCCCTGCACTTGCTGTATGAACACACCCAAGATAAACCCACTCCCTGTACTCAGTACCTCCCAGGAAGTGAGGTCAGGCTGACAGGACCATAGTTCCCTGGATCCTCCTTCAGTTCCTTCCTGTAGATGGGTGTCACATTTGCAAGCCTCCAGTCATCCGGGACCTCCCCTGTTAACCAGGACTGCTGATAAATGATGGAGAGTGGCTTGGCAAGCTTCTCCACCAGCTCCCTCAGCACTTTCAGGTGGATTCCATCTGGCCTCATGGACTTGTGAGTGTCCAGGTGGCACAGCAGGTCATTAACTGCGTCCTCTTGGATTATGGGGGGGGGTTTATTCTGCTCTCCATCCCTGTCTTCCAGCTCACAGGGCTAAATATCCCAAGGATAACTGGTCTGACTATTAAAGACTGAGGTGAAGAAGGCATTAAGTACCTCAGCCTCTTCCGCATCCTCAGTAGCAAAGCTTGCCCCTATCCCCCCACATCCAATAAAGGTCTGGCATTCTATCATGCACCAGCCTCCACTGAATGATACAATGGACCATTAAAAACTACACTGAAATCAGTGGGGGGTGGGAACTTCAAACACTGGGACGGGCATTTAGAAAAGGCCACCTTGTTAGTTAACACAAAAGGATCTGCCAGTCTAGCTGGCCCTGCTCAGTTAAAACTCCCATGTGCTGTAGAAGGGGATAAAATGCCTGTAGTGCACATGAATAATATGTAAGGAAAGATGATCTGAGTTAATCCTGCTTCAGGCAAAGGCAAACCCATCCACGGGATTGCTTTTGCTCAAGGACCTGAGTGCACCTGCTAGGCGATGAGAAGTCCGATGTGTACCTCAAGGGGACTTAATTCTGGGTGAGAACAGCCAGTGAATTAAATTGTATGATGTCAATTGTTAAATACCTCTGCTGGGTATGATGTACATGGTAAAGAATAAGGTGTGAATAATGTCCTGGGTTCAGCTAGGATAGGGTTAATTTTCACCAGGAGGTGGGAGGGGGCTACAGCCAGGATAGACAAGCAAACCAGCCAATGAGATATTCAATACAATACTGATGTCATGCCTGCTATATAAAGGCACAGGGTGGGCCAGGAATCAGGGGTGGGTCTCTGCACAGTTGGGTTTGTTCTACATGACTCATTTTCTGTATTGTTTCGTTACTGTTCTTTCTTCTCCTTTTACGTGTTTCTACTAAGCTTTCCTTATCTCAGCCCACTGAGTTTTGCCTTTTTCTCTGAATTCTCTTTCCCATTTGGTGGGGCAGGGGGGGAGAGCAGTGAGTGAGCAGCTCCTGGTTGGGTCTAAACCACGAAAATGACAACAATTGCTTTGAAAGCAGAATACAAACTGTCAGATTAAAGAGAAATAAAACATAAAATAAGGAGAATACTAAATAAAAAGAAAAATCACCATATTCATCATCTGAGACCCACATTACAGTCAAAACAAGAAAAGTTCTCCCGTAACAATGGATTCTTTAGCACCAGTGAGTTTGTATGAGCTATTTGCTTGAAGTTGTGGGTTTATGAAATATCAAGCAATATAAAGTTATTATTCAGCACTGTGACATTTTTTTTCAGTTGCATTTAAATCTTTAAAATATTAAAAGATGCACTGCAATATTAAAGATTGTTCATTTAAATACTGTTCATTTTTCTGACTTGTCAACTGTTTTATCTATTTGCACTGACAGAAAAGAAAAGAATGTACAAAATAAGCCACTGCTGTGAGACTGAAATCCAGCCAAGCACAAAGGGGATAGAATTTCACCATCATTTTAACTTTCCCTGTGCGCTGCACAAGCTTGCAAGTAAAAACCTTCTATATTATGTGCTACATAAAGCTAAGGTTTTAAACAAGGTCTCAAATTCTTAAAACTGTACAAAGGAACAAATTTGCAAAGCCAGGGTTACTTACTCCTTAAAAGAGTTATCACAAAAAAAAAAAAAAAAAAAAGACTATACAAAACAACAAAAGCCAAAGCATTGCTTAGTAAATGGAAAAACACTGTTCAGGGAGGCCCAAGTGTATAAAGCTGCTTAAGTCATATACTATTTTTAAAAACAGCACATCTGAATGACTTTATCTTACATGAGAACAATAAATGATCAGAACAAATAGATTCTTAATATGCACAGAGAAACATACACATTTGAAAATACTAAGGGACAAGAGAACTGCCTCCACTCTATTTTTCTCACACACTTCTATCAGGAATTATGTCTATAATAGAGTTTGTTTTCATCCTTGAAAATTATACACAAATTCATGTAAAGAGAAAAGCAATTCACCCTTATTTCTCAAAAGTCTCAATCATAGCTAACTGTAATTATTTTTGCTTAGTATTAGACATACATAACTATATATAATAAATATCCTATCCTCTCTTATTTATAGAAAAATCTATCTTTATTCAATAACCATAGCATTAGAAAACTACTAAACACTGTCTTTTGTTCAGAAGACATTGTATTGATTTCTGTCCCTCACTGAAAAGAGGAGAGTTCATTATTTCCAGGTGTCATCACCTCCAAATTCACTGCACCTTCCAGCCTTCGGTAACTAAGTAACATGTAAAATTTCTTCCTTAATTACTCTCTGTTTGTTGTTTGTGTGGTTGGTTGGTTTGTTTTTTCTAGAATGTACAATTTCAAGGTAACTGAAATTTGATAAAACTTGAAATTCTTTATCTTGAGTGTGAACTGTTGTACCATTAAATATCTCAGCATTGTGGCTCTAAATTTGACCATGTTATTTCAGTTCCATTAGATCTAGACTAATTTTGCTGATGATAGATCAGAAGGAAAAGAAATGGCAAACCCAGGTTTAACCAAATAAAAATTTAATTTCTAGAAGAAATACTGGAAAGAAATCATTAAATCTATATATTTGAACTGTGTTAGGTTCCTTCATCTTGAACATACAATAGTGGTTTTGGGAGTTGATGAGGTAGCAGCTGAAACTAAAGTAGTTCTTTTTTTTCAATTCATATGGAAAGAAAATTCTTACTGTAAACTGTAGGTTTTCCACAAAAGTTTTCATGACTGTAACTGAAGATGTAAGTTAGGTTGCTTGGGCATCTTGACTTTAAAAGTCTATACAGTAACTCTGACTGAGAGCTAGGTATTGGCATGCAAATGACAAAGTTTCCCATCAAGCCTCAAAATTATGGTTTTCATTTTTCAACAACAAAATCGTTTCAGACTTTTTCTTTCTTTTTCTTTCTTTCTCTTTCTTCCTTTCTTTCTTTCTTTCTTTCTTTCTTTCTTTCTTTCTTTCTTTCTTTCTTTCTTTCTTTCTTTCTTT
>WUAM01000415.1:156005-167878 GCA_024336885.1 Actenoides hombroni | reverse complement strand
CCTGTCTCGGAGGGGGAGCGAAGCGGTCCTCGTGGCGGAGATAGGTCGTCCCTACTGCGTCGCCGGATTTTCTCCTTATCTGTTATAATAGCCTATAACAGATGAATTCAAATAGGAGCTTCTTTTCTAGTTGTTTGAGGTCTTTTTAATACTGTGAAGGCTGCATGCTAAGAATCAATCAGAAGTGGTTAAGTGTATGACTTTCTCATTCTTCAACTAAGAAAGATTAAACAAATGTTAGATTATATTTACAGTACCTTTGGATATTGTTTGACAGGGATCAAAACTCTTTCTGACAGCTTTATGTTCTTGTTGCTGATAACATCCAGATATTTCTTTTCTTCATCCTCTTTCTTGCCTTCAGAACCCTGAAATTTTTCAATTTCTGAAAAACAGTAAAAAAGAGAACAATCAGGGACATATTTGTCACTCAGAAACTTTGAACTTACACATTTTAATGCAGACTGTGCAGTGAAGAGCTGTGCTGGTCACACTCAAGTGAAATGTACTGTTGGCGTTGAAAAAACCTGCACTGTGACCAATGCTGAGGGGCAGAGATGACAGTCCACAGGTAGCATCCTTCCACTAATTCTTTCTCAGCTAACACTGAAGTTATCCTAATTAAAAAAAAGAACAGATGAAGCTTATGATTCCATCCGTCAGTCTTTTACAAAGGGTCACATAATCACAGCTTGATGCTGCTTTGTAAATGTGACCTGCCAGTATTAAGTTGGATTTTAACTGCAAGGGCTAACGTTCAGTATGAGCACTAAGAAAAGGACAAAACTTCTTGCTGTTACTTTCTATTGAAATGCATCTGAATTATTTCAAGATTGTACAAAATGAACACTTGCACAAGAAAGTTAGCCGCCATTCAGTATAAGCAGGCAGCAATCAGACACAAGCTTACAAAGCAAAACTCTCCAGAAGACACTTAGTTCAGGAAGGTTTAATATTGAGCTGAGAAGGAAACTCCAGGGTACTACTGTGTGCCCTGCTATCATTGCCCTTAGTGATACTTCTTCACAGCAAAAATGCTCCCCCCAGCTAAAGCAAACATAATGTCAAGCCCACCTGTAAACTTGGGGCCAAGGATCTGTCCTCTTCTGTACGACACTGGAGGTTTGGAAATCTGAAGGAACACTTGAAAGGCCTTTGAGGGTGCAAGAGCTGGCAACGGGATTCTGCTTGACTGTGAGAGCACAGAGAGGAGCACAGAACACTGCCTGTAATGCTACTCTTGTCCAGGGCTGAGCTCCAAGGCCCAAACATGAGGTTTCGACCTCCTTGGGGTGGATCAAGCAGAGAATACCAGCTCCAGTGCAGGTCAGTCTGCACTGGGGAAGGGAATCGTGGTGAAAAGGGCAGGTAAGGAGCTGTTTTGGGGGCTTTTTGAAGCTGGGAAAAGCCAAAAAATTGGCTCCCATGTGCTGTCCTCTTGTAGCCTGTGGGTGGGATGCTGAAGGCGGCCCACTGAGGCCGCACAGACAGAGCCAGCACCCCCATTTGCAGATTGAAACAAGGCATTGTTAATGTGCCAAAGTTCACTCACCAAGACCAGCACCACCAGCCCTATAAACAAAGGCCTTTGGGAGTTGCTGCACTCTAAGCAAAGAATCAGTGAGTGAGCATCACCCAGGATGTCACCTGCGGAGGACCAAGTCAAGTGTGGCATCCCTGGTCAGGCATATAGATGGAGCAAACAGGGCATGGCAGTTCACACACAACAGCGCTGAAAGCTCTGCCAACTCGACATGGTAACCACTCAGCAGAAGACTCTGGAATTGCTGAGCACTGCATTCAGCAGCCCTGATGCAGCTTCCCAGATGGAGCTCTCCTAGGAACATGCTGCCACCCAGGCACTGGGCTGCAGGGTGTGCCCAGCTCTTATACCAGTGTTGCATGGCTCTGATGAGGAGTGTGGGAACTCTGTGGGAGTTGTGGTCAGGCAGAGGAGCTCCTCTGCATAGTGTCAGAACTTCCAGGAGGACATAGGCAGGTTGAGAATTATCAGGGAGTGCAAGAAAGAGATAGATGACTGGAGTTGCACTCTGACCTCCCTGAAACAAACCCATCAGGCATCCAGAGCTCCAGATACAGAAGACTCCCCATTTTCTATCAGCATGGCTGAACATGGTGATTTAGAGGACAGGGGACAATGGTAACAAGTTCCTGCCCAACATCACAGGTGTATCTAACACACCCACCCTCCCAGAAGCCCTTCTGAAACAGGTATGGGGCCCTGCAGGAGAAACCAACTAATAACAAGGAAAATAGCTCACCCAGGCCACCAAAGATCCCCCAGAATAACTTTTTCTGTTACTTACCACTCTTCTTCCAAGATGGCAGTGATAAGTGAAGTAGATTTCAATTACTGTGCTTCATTGCACAGGGACTACCTATAACACCAGTTCAAATTGAATGGCTGTTATCAATTCTTTGATAAGTTTATTATCTTCTTCTTCCTCTATACACTGAATGTAACTCCCAAATCCTTTAGAGATAAAATTTGCCTCCATGGTATGCTCTTTTTAATGCCCTTAGCAGAAGCACATGCTACAGACTTTTCAGAACTTGTCCAAAGACTATCAAAGTTATTGAAAAACAATGGTGTACCAAGAATGTCATTACTTTCAAGTTAGTCTGGCATGAAGAGATTTCTCAAAAGACAGCTGTGATACAATAAATTACTGAATCAAGACAAACTCTATTAAATTTTTGTATTTAACTGAAGTTGCACTCTATTCTGTACACTCTTTGTGCCACTTCATGACTAGGACCACTGCAGATCAGGAGTAGGGTGCTGCCATGAAGGAATTCAAATCGGCATCAAGATGCTTGGTTCATGGCACAGACATGCAGCAAGCTGCATTAATCATCATTTGTCCCCTGCTGGCCAACTCACACTGGTCACATAGAAAGCACACTATGAAAACATAACCAATATCTTCCATTTTTAAAACTACATGTTTAGTTTTATGAATGGAACCATTACACATTTTGTGTTTTCTGGAAGATAGAATTAGTATAGGATTTTGGGAACAGTGGAAAAAGGCGGCCCATAATCAGCAGCATTCTTCCAGACAAACACAAGGTACTCATGGTACATTTTCAAGAACACTAGTCTTAGGCTAAAGAGTAAAGAAAGCATTCCTTGAGAAAATTCACACATTTTCCACTCACTTTTGCTCTGAGCTAACTGAATTAAAGCAGGGAGACAGAGAGCTATTCAATTATCTCCTACAGTACCTGTCAATCCCCAAGCACGCTTCGTTCTCGCCTCTCATCAGTAACACAGTACTCTTGCACTTGCTTCTGTATAATATACATGGATCTTATCCCTCTTAATTGGAAGAGAACATACATATCACAGTCACACAAAAGAGGTCACCACTAGAAAAGTGTCAGAGACTAAAGGCATTTATAACAACTTTTCAGAGGTATTCCTCCCTATGAAAATGGATCTTCAGCTCTCTCCAGACTTGAAGCTGTAAAATTCTGGAAATACTGTCATCCTGTTTATGATTTTTTTGAGGAGACCAGGTTCTTTTTCCTTCTCTTCACTGATTTAGCACGAAATGCAATAGCTGAGTGAGTAGCTCTTAGGTTTTAAAATCTATCTACCTGCTTTACTTTTACAGTGCCAATAAAGTGATGTTAATTATAGTTCACTTCAAAGTACTTGACACCTAATACAAAACTTCTGTCATGAATATAGTTTTTCCATTAAAATTATAAGTCCCACAGTAAAAACATCCTTTTGCTACACTTAGAGTCATGTCAAAACTCATCAAAAAATAATGCTCTTCTTGTCAGCCTGTCCAACCTACCAAAAAATGAAATCTACACATCCCTTTCTGCTGTCAACATGTGCCTCCCACTTCAAGGAATTCTCCAAGCCTACCTTGCACCTTACTTATTTGACTTTTCTCATTCTTGTGTTTGCAGTACTGCCGTTCCTTCATTAAAGAAATATAAGCTGCTGTTACAAGTTCAGGCCCTTTTAAAGAATTATATGTTTCTATTAGTAAGAGTGATGTCCAGAAAGGGAGTATCACCAGCCTCTTGCCTGTATGTAATATTATGCATAACAAAGTAATCTAGTACTCTGAGTACACTTTTTTTTTGCAGATGAATTGTAGAATGCTTGAACTGAAAGAGAAAGAAAGAGCCCATGCCGGTAAAAAAATAACTGTTAAATCACCGATATCTCTGCTTTATAAAGAGCTTTGTTAATTAAAGGTGATTAAAAAAATTACACAGGTGAAACAACAAGTGTGTACAATGATGTTAAAATCACACAAAATCCCAGTGCATTTTTAAAACAGTGTATGAAAGCTCATTTTCTGTCTAAGCTGTTTCAGTTTTAATTGAAAGCAAGAATACTGGATTTCAAGAGGAAAAAAAAATAAAAGCAGCAGATGGCTCAATAAAAACAGTTGGACAAATTAAAGTGAAGTTAATTCATGAGAAAGGAACATCCTAAGATGTTCCCAGTCATGAAAAGGACATCCAAACCCCTAAGGATAGGCAATTTAAAAGTAAGAACACTCAGTGTCTAATAGGAGTTGGACGCGGTTATCAGGAAAGCACAATCAGCCAGAAGCTCTGAAAAATGAGCCAGTGGCTCCCTGCATTCACCCAGAAACATATGCATCTGTTAATAACATTCCTCCACTATAGGTACACATGCTCACTAGCTCATACTGCTAGTTGGGATGATTCAAGGAGGATAAGGGAGTAAATCCATTTACAACAGATACAAGAAAGGCAATACCTCTGCCAGTGATGAATTTAATACCTGTAAGAAAACTGTGAGTCAAATCTACATGCCTATGTTTTCTATTGTAGACAGATATGAACTTCATTTGTATTCACTCAAAATCATCAAAAGCTTTGTAACTGCATTAACTCAGGCTGAACTACCCTGCCTCTCAGGCAAGAAAAGTGGCTATTAAAATACTCTAAAAGACAAGTCAAAAAGGAATGAGAGAGACCTGTAAACAAGGAACAGTATGAGAACGAACAGAAAATGTGTATTCACGGTTTCTCAGGAAAGCATCAATTTGTCATGTGACAGATTGAAAGTAAAAATTAATTACTTTAATGTACAATGTGCAATTACATTGTGGAACTACTCAAAGCATCCCTATTGACAAAATAACTCTTACACGGGTTTTTCTCTTGTGATTAAATGCTATGACATTCTTCTATATGGCAAGATGTCCTACTGAAGGGCTTTACAAGTTGGACACATTTAAAAGTGCAGTATCCGTTAAAAGTTTCGTTCATACTGCAGGCTTTTTTCAGTCTATCTTAATGACCATTATCCTCACTTAAGTTGCTTATTTCACAGAACATAGAGGAAATGTGGGGAAGTGACCACATGCTTCAGTCAATACTCATTAGACCGGACCTAGAATGCTGGATCCAGATTTGCCCCACTCGTCCCCAGAACAGGAAAGACATTGACAAAATGGAGAAAATTCAGCAAAGGCCACCCAAGGTGGTTGGGGTTAAAGCACATGCCATGTGAGGAGAGACTGAGGGAGCCACACCAGTTTATTGTGGATAAAGAACAGCTTTGGGAGACAAAATAGCAGCTCCCCAGTGCCTGTGGGAAGACAGAATCAGGCTTTTCATAGTGGTCTGTAACAGGGAGGACAGCCTCACTGTGAGGACAGCCCAGCAGTGCTGCAGATTGCCTAGAGTTGTTGTGCATCTCTTCCTTTGGAGGCTTTCAAGATCCACATGGATTAACCCCTGAAAGGCCCAGTCTGATCCCATAGCTGGCCCTGCTTTGAGCAGGAGATCAAACCAGACACCTTCTGAGGTCCCATCACACCTGAACTATCCTGTGATCCTATAAATGCAATACCTTTCAGACCTATGCTTGTCTGTCATACCTGCTTGAATTTATCTAAAAGATTTAAATGTTATCACAGATAAAGTTAGAAAAGGATATAGAAACAGTATGATTGCATAAGCCCTGTATCCTTCAGAAACTGTTTAAACAAAATCTAGTATAGTTAGAAAAGAAATTAAAGACCTAAAGAACTTCATACTTCTGACTAAAGACCAAAGAGAATTAACCAGAAGACAAAGGAGAAAATGAAAGTGAACAAAGACTGAGTAAAACTGAACTTGGATTTCCTATCCTCCTCTCTATACAGGCAACTGATTTTTACTGCCTGGTTACTATTTTGACTCTACCCACAGAGCCCTCGGCAGCTTGAAGAGCTGTGCCAAAGGTTTCCTCCAAATTATAGTATTGGTATGTCTCAGTTTAAGGCTCAGGGAAAGCCCACATGAAACACAGAGCAGGATTAGCTCCCTTCACCCCTCCCTCCCAGGGCAGGATAAAAAGGGGAATAAGGCAAAAAAAGAAAAATGCCTCACACAAGATTGGAAGTTAAGACCATAACAAATTTAATGAATAACAAAATACAATACAAAACCTGCTCTGGGATGGAAATGGATTGCACAGCACATGTGGGGTCAGGCCCAGTTGATCTGAGATGCCCTCATAGCTCCCAGAGCCTGGGAAAGAAGAGGCCTCCCCAAAATCCCTGTCTCCTTGTTATCTGGAGTGTGGCAGAGAAGGGGAGGGAGTAATAGCTGCCCTCTGACTCCTCGGGATCCTTGGGTTACCACCTGTCCCCCCCCAGTCAGTCTGTTCACCCTCAAACCACAACATGGCAGAAATACAATTACCTAATGTATCTATCTACTGATCTACGGCTACATCTGTATAGATGAAAAAAACTATAAAGAGAATATTAATAGTGCTAAATAACTTGACACGTTCTCAAGTGGAAATATCAGTTCTTGCTAAATTTATGAACATCATCTGCTCAGACACATAGCTTTCTAGGGAGGATTTTAAGCCTGATTGCCAGGTAGTTCCTCAACTACATGTAATACTTGTTCAATTACCAAATAATTCCTCAATACACCATTGCATGTCATTTTAGGTATATACCAACTATAACCAGTGTTTATGATGAAATTTACTCTAGCAAATTGGTGGGATCTTTGTCTCCTCAGTAAAAATAACAAACAGCAATCACTCAAGCTCAACATCAGCACGTGCACTATAAAGAAAAGATGTGGGTACTTTGAGTGCAACGGCCTACTACATTCAGTTGTTGATAAAACTAAAGAGTCACAGCAATATTAGCTGCAAGCTATGTATTTTTTTATTGCTTTTCGGAGAACATTGTTATTAAAAGGACTGAGCAATTACAACATCGAATAAATATATTTTTTATCAAATTGTTAAAAAGAAAGTAAGCCATTGGGTAAGATTCTAAAGACTTAAGGTTCTTTCAAAAGTGTCTTTGAAGTCCAACATATATTTGTTTGGGGAGTTAGCCTGCATAGGTTGTGATAGAAGTTTGGTGTTGGTAGGTGTTGCATTGCTAGGACTACAGTGTGCAGTTCATTAAGTAGCTGAACCCAGTACAGTTCTCCCTTCTTCTTAGCTCCAAAGCAGCTTAGATAGCAGTATGAATATACCACCAGTTAGATGAAAGACACAGTTGAACATTGCTGATACATATTTTATTTAATTCTGGTTTTCTTTCATCTGAAAGTGAAACTACTCATAAAAAGAGGAAGTAGTGAGATGAAGATTTACTCATAGGAGAAGAAAAAGAAAGCAAAACCCAACAAAAATATCAAGAGTGTATTTATTTCTGAACATAACTCTAGGTGTCCTTGAATTTAACATCCCAGAAAATTGTGTTGCTATGACGTGTAAGAAAAAGAAAGTGGTTCTTTGTCAACAGAAATTTTTGTAGCTTCTACTGTGTTAAAGTCCATTCAACAAAACACTGTAGGACATGCTGAAGTGCTCTCCTGGATCAATCTAAAAAGAAAACATCAGTGCTGTGCTACATATTCTATGGCGTGAAACAGGTAAGTAGGGGTGCAAGATGAATCAATCAATGAAGTCATCAGTAAGTCCCCCAGTGAGACATTCATTACCTGTCCTTGACTATCTGAAAGATGATGGTATTCTTGAGAGGGTAGATCTGCCTAGCTTAAGCAACAAGCAAAAAGGAAGCTTTTCTGTATCTTCACAGTTTCTGGAAAGGAGGAAATACTTTCTTTTTCTCTCTTCAGTCTGAGAACTTATTAGTAACAAAACTGTCTGCTATTCTGCCTTTAGAGCAAGGGAGAGGTGAACAGCAGGCAATTTTGGGGTGTTTTTTTCTGCTCTTACTTAGCCCTTTTAGGGTTTTTCTGTACTGTGAGATTGAACAGCTACAGAATAAGACTGACATTGGTAAGCACACAGAATTGAAAATCATGAAAAGATGCCTCTTCCTGAAGTTAAGAACCAATATAAAATTTTGCTTGGAGTTTAGGCTTCTGACTAACTTCTCTTGGTTTTCCATTTAGCAAAGCCACTAATGAGCTAATAACCTCTGTTCACACAATTATAAAAGTATCCAAAAGGAGCCTACAGACCTTCAAAACAGTAGCTTCTGTTTAGGCTGTGATTTCAGATCTTGGGCTCAGAAAGTTGACTGTATCTGAAAGACTGACAGGAAGACTGAAGTTCACTGAGGAAGAGATGATGAAACCCCAAGTGTGAGGAATTGCTGAGAGGTGGAAGAGATTTAGAGTGTCTCAGAATACAACCTTTGCTTCCTTACGTGTTTCTGTCAGCAAACAGAAAAGATTGGCTCTGACTGCTATACAGACAGGGAAATACTGTGTGTGTGTGTGTGTGTGTACACATACTCATATTTTATATATAACTATTCATTTTATATAAATATACTTCTTATTCATAACTGGTAAAAAAACTCCAAAACAACAACAACAAAAAACATGAATGAAGGAACCAAAGACTCAGTGCCGGTATAAACAACCATATATATATCATAGCTACCTCTTTACAATAGCATTAGTTCTTAAACATTCATCGATTCATCACAAAAATATTCCTTTACAGAGAAGTTGCATCCAGGTGCTCATTAATACTATACAGCCAACATACATTAAGTTTGTTTCTGGTAAATGTTAACTTTAATGACATTCAGAGATTCACTAAAATTTCACTAAATATTACCAGGATTTCATAATTCATCCAAAAGATCGCACTGTTTCCTATCACAATGGAAGACTACTGATCTGCTTCCATTGCAGTACATTTTAATTTACCTTATTTCAGACTGAGAGCAACAATTACAAATAACACCTTTTGGAAAAACTGATGTTTTACTTGAAGGACTGAAGTAGTGATATCAAACAGGTGAAAGGTATGTAAGCCTTCACTCACAAACCCACTGGAGAGGATACCTTTGCTCTGAGCCTCCCCTTTGAAGTCTGTACAAACTGACCCTTTCTCCAGAGTATCAGTAATGTACACTAAAAAGATGATCATCATTCCTGTACAGCCTCTTCTGGAGAAATTGTCAGCAAAATCTAAAAATATATGCCTTATGCAGCAACTTAAATTCACATACTTAGAAATGTGCAGTGAAAACCAAAGAAACTGGAGAAAATTAGTAAAATTTTAGACACTTTCATAATCCATAGAATTTTGGGGTTTTTTTATAAATTCTCCTGTGGATTTTATTGCAGAATTTTCAATGAATTTGACAGAACACACTCATGCCTCTGCCACACTCATAGGTTTTCCTCATGCATGATATACTTCAAGCCCTGTCTAAGTATTAACCACTAAAATGCCGACCCACAGACATGACAAGGGGCACGCTAACAAGGTGCCAATGCTTGAGCCACTGTACCATTCCTTTTCAGTTTAATATAACAGCCACAACATAAAGATACAGAAACCAGTGCAGTAATCACCCCTGAAGTAGGAACAAGTGCTAGTTCTAATAGATATGTTTAACAACTATGTATTAGCCTTAGTTAAGTAACCCTGACTGTTCTAATAGATATGTTTAACAACTACATATTAGCCTTAGTTAAGTAACCCTGAGTGTTCTTGGCTGCCATTTGTCTATGCAGGAAAGAGCATTTGGTAACTGAGGCAAGATTACAGCCATTCTTATGATTGAATATAATCCAGGTATCTAGAAACTTGTCAACAAAATGCAGGAAACCTGAGTCCTGCCTGAAAATAAGATTCTCTACAGCAACTTAGGAAGGAAAATTTCAAGCACGAGAACTTGTACTGACAGGAAAGAAAACACGTTAGCATCAGGTAATCTGATTTCATTACACTGGGTTATTTGACACAAGGAATTAAAAATCATCCTAGAGTGATATTACAGCCTGATATTGCAGCAAGTAAGATGTATGTTTTTCACAGGCTTGTCATCTTAGGTTAAGAGTACTTGTTTTCATTGTAGAGGCCACAGCAATAAATTAAAACATACAGATGTCAAGGAGACTTGTTTCATTTCCTGCAAATATCCTTCAATTCCTCTAAATATATTTCTAGGAATCAATTTTAAAAGGTAAAGAAGCCCTGTTTGAACCTGTCTACAATCCACTTCATCACTGCTAAACATGAAAGCCTCTTATCTTGTCAAGGAGAAGAAAGGGTCCCAGGAAAATGTTTTCAAATAATATGAGTACAGTGTATGCTCCTGGCCTATATCCCAAAATCAATGATGGGAAGCCTCTCTTTTTTTCCACTAGATTCTTTGCTTCTTATTCAACTAAAAATAAAAATAAAAATAATTTAAAAAAACAAAAACACACACAGACACAAAAAAAACCCAAAACAACCAAACAAAACCCACAAAACATTTCAGAGTTAAGATGCATGCCAGCAGCTGTATTAATCAGACAGTACAGATTCACATGCCAAGAATCCACGTATTACAGACGAGCTGACTAACAAAGACTGGTTAGATGAAACTGCATCTTGAGTAAGGAGGAGTGCTGACAGTCAGGAAACTCAGCAAGCAACCTGAGAGGCTCCCAAGAGCAGTGAAACCTGCTTGTGATGAATCTACACAAGCTGCTTAATTTGTTACAGTCTAAGAATAATTTTGAATCCTTGCTGGGCCCTTACACAAGTGGGTATCCATAAATTATACCTAAGCATGATACTCCTAACTGCAGCTGGCTGCAAGACCCCATGCTGGCATCAAATGGCCAGGTATCATTTTTTCACCCTGTCAAAAAAATGCATTTCTTGTTCTCAACTCCACTTCAAAGTGCCACATGTTATAACATCAACATATTATAAAATCAAATAGATTCTCAGCTACCAAGTATGGAGTTTCATTGTTTCATGTCAAGTTCAAAGCAATGGCACTGATTTTCAAGGCACTTCCTAGCCCACGGCCTAAGGTATATAAAACCTGGCCTAAAAGTCTATGCCAGACTATATAAGTGCAACTCACTCCATTATCAGTGTGGAAAAGATGGGGTTCACCTCTGTGGGACATAACAGTTTTTCCAGGAGCCAGTCTTTCCAGAAGATGAAGATCTGTTATGACTCTCTTCCAAATATCTGATGTATTGCTTTTATCTTGTTGCCACTACCACAAATATATGGTAAAAAAGAATAACTAATGAATTTCGGTTTCCTATAGATTTTTGAACAATTTCTTTCATCACCTGTCCTTGCACATAAAATCCTTATTTTTTCTGTGTGTCCTTTTCATCTCACCTTCCTCCTAGACCTCTAATCTGCTTAGGTGGACAGGCAGGTATTTTGGCTCACTCAGAGATTAGTTTAAGCATCTGTTTGCTACCTTTCAGAATGGATGTATGTCTGAGCTATCATGGTTTCCCTCAACATGACTGCTATTTGAAATACCTCCTCTAGACAAAATAACCAGTCTTCCTTCTTCACAATGTCATGGTTTAGGGTCAGGGTGGCCCCTTAGACCTGTAACAGATGCTCTCTGTTAACCCCCCTCCCTCCCCAAAGG
>WUAM01000415.1:132087-148872 GCA_024336885.1 Actenoides hombroni | reverse complement strand
CAGCAGTTTATCACCTACTAACAAGTATGGAAAAATTCCCCAGGAAAACAAAAGAACTCCCAAAACCCCAACACATTATTTAATAATATTTTTAAGCTTTGGGAAAGGCTTTGTTGTTACATTAAAAAGAGAGTTGAAATGTTGTCGTCCTCTGTCTCTACGTGTTGGCAGAAGCCCCAAAAGCCACCCGTGCAATGAAATCAGAAGTCAAGAATGTATTTTTGGAGACCACTGAAGAAATCATGTCACTTTCAATCAAGCAGCAAATAGAAAGACACATGCCCAAAACACCTTATTTACTACTACTCATTCACACACTGTATTTCCTACCCAAATTCCACTAGTCAATGGAGTGTTCCTCAGTGGATATCTGTTTGAGGCAGCCCACATGCAGTTTAAACAAACAATAAAATAACGCACTTAACACTGCAGAGTAAAAGACCAGACAGATACTGCAAATTTAAGTTGTGTGGTGCATCTGTACTGCAATCCACAATATTCAGACAACTGCATATTATGTATACAGTGCAGTCCCCGTATGACCAAATTCTGAATCTATAACAGTACTGTTAGATTTAGAATAGTCCAATTTAGACAAGTCTTACTCTTTCTAATATTGAAATTACATTATTAACTATGCATAGAAGAAAATAAAAATACTACATCCCATAAGTTACCCATGATGATTCTATTCCATTCTTTTCTCCTGCTGTCTAGCACTACTTATTAGGAGAGGATTCCTCCTTTTCCCATAGAAAGCAGTTATAGCAATACAGAAATGTATTAAAGTAACAACCACAAAGAAAAAGGTCCTTATAATAGATTAAAAAAAACACAAAACAAACAGCAACAACAACAAAAATTTTCCTTGTAGTCCTCAAGTCCAGAAGGAATTTTTTGCCTACACATTCACAGCTATGGAAGGCTGAGGCCCTTGGAAGTAGTCAATGTGATAAAAAGCAAGATAGCTATTCAGTTGCAGAGGAGCAGGTATGTTACATAATGAAAGGTTTACTCAAAATCAATGGGGTAACTGGCAGATCCTTTGTCTTGTGTGAAAAGGAGGGCCTCTCCCAAAGAATAAGGCATCGACTGGAACTGAGGGAATCTATGAGCAGTTCCCAGTCTGATCACAGATTTCCTCTATGACCTTGTGAAAATCATTTCATCTTGGTACCTTAACTCTTCATTTTTAAAATTCCAATTCCTTTTTAATTTGCCAAAAACATGCATGACAAATGCCTAAATAGATGCAAAGATAAGCACAGTGGTACATTTATTTAAGAACTGCAACCATACAAACCCATAAATTGTGTGACCACAAAACAACACCAGGGCCCAAGAGGATGACCTTTGTTCCTTTCCTCATATTTTAGCCAAACTGATGACTAGTCCATAGTTTCTGCCAATAGGACTAGTCTATAGCTTATGTAATCTTGTAATAATCTAAAAAACCTTTTAGTAGCATTCAGCTGCAATTAATATATTTCGTATTTGAATGTGTAAACATTTTTCTTTGTTTTGCTGTTAGACAAATTGACACAAAACAAATGGTGTAATAATCACAGCGTGGGTTGTGCTGGAAGGGGCATTCAAAGACCATCTAGTGAACCTCCCTGCCATAGGCAGGGACATCTTTCACCAGATCAGATTACTCAAAGCCTCATCCAACCTGACCTTGAGAACTTCCATTGATGTGGCATCCACAACTTCTCTGGGCAACCTGCTCAAGTGTCTCACCACCCCAATTGTAAAAAAAAAAAAGTGCTTCCTCTATCCATTCTGAATGTTCACTTTTTCAGTTTTAAATGATTGTCCCCTGTCCTGGCACTACAGGCCCTGGTAAAAAGTCTCTCTCCATCTTTCTTATAAGCACCCTTTATATGTAGAAAAGCTGCAATAAGTTCTCTCCAGAGTCTTCTCTTCTCCAGGCTAAACACCACCAACTCTCTCAGCCTTTCTTCATACAAGAGGTGTTCCAGCCATTTCTGTGGCTCTCCTCTAGACCCGCTCCAACAGGTCCATGTCTTTCCCGTGCTGAGAACTCCAGAGCTGGACAGGTAATACAGGTAAGCTCTCAGTAGAGTAGAGACGAAGTATCTCCTCCCTCAACTTTCTGGCTACACTTCTTTTGATTCAGTCTAGGACACAGCTGGCCTTCTGGACTGGGAGCACATTGCTGGCTCATCCAATTTTTCCACCAGTACCCCCAACTCCTTCTCCCCAGGGCTGCTCAGTCCCTCCACCTCCAACTCTGTATTGATATTGCTCCAACCCAGGCGCAGGACCATACACTTGACATAATGCCTGATGCCCATGTGAAAGTATATAATCATTTGCTAAATTGATACCGAATTTTTGAGAAAAAAGCAAACAAAACCCAAAGTGGAGATTTTGTAAAGGAACACGTGATACGGAAAGTTTTGTATTTTTAATTTAGACTTTGGCAGAAGGAATGTGAAGATTTAAGGTAGCTGTGATCAAAATTCATTCAAAGTAAGAATTTGCCTCAGATGACACAAACACCACAATAATATCTGTAAAATATTCGCATTCATGCTTGAGCTCAGCAAAGTAACAAAATACCCTCAAAGCAAAAAATACATGATATGCAAGTGTGGCTCAGTCTATTCTTCCTGATAAACTATTGTGGACTAGAAGTACAGATTAAATCTACCTTTTGTTATTCTGGCTTTAAAAGTAATAAAAACTTGTATTAAATACTGCAGTGTGAAAAATGGAAAACAGTTCAAACATTCAAAATCAAGCAGAAAACTAGCTTTAGTAAAACAGGAAAATCACTTAACAGTGTGATTGAAACTTAGCATTTTGCTCTACAGCTCATTTTTTCTTAAAAAAAAAAAAAATAGTACGGTTAAATTCTATTACCAGTGTATGGGCAGCCTGAAACAGAATCCCTCAGAAAGATGCTGGCTATGAGAAGAGCTAACTGGGACAGCAGTTTAGCATATACTAGCCCTTAACTCTGGAGTCCCAATTCATTTTTTTAGCACAGTCTGTCTTCATGCCCAAACCGTATATATGCTGCTAAAACATCCAATTGTAAGCTTCTTCCTCACTGCACTGGAATGACATCTAACAAGTCTGAAAACAGACACTCAATAACCAGCTTTTCACTGACTTTTCTCCTCAGGAAAGTTAGTGGCATCTTTTAGAAAAGGGTAAGTTTTTTTCCTATCAGTTTTGCTAGAAAGCTTCAGGTTTTCTTATCTGTGCCTTCTGTTCTGAGCTAAGCAATACCTGAACTCATTATTTTTATTTGACATTTATTATCTTCTTAAATACCATCATACTTAATTCCACCACTCCTAGACTCTGACAGAACTCAGTGCTTTCTATAGTTCGAGAAGAATATCAAACAATTTTGAAGTAGGCTTTTTTCTGATAAAATATCAGTGAGGTCATAGCCCTCAAAACCCATCTCCTGACATTTTTTAGTAGTTTTCATTTAGCTCAAGTGAAGTAAAGAAAACATGAAGCTGCTAGAATACTTAAGAGTACTAAACTCCAGATATATTTTTCCACACTGTTTAGAAGAAGATTGTCAATATAGAACAATGTGAATATTACCTAAGGGTTAAGAACACATTTTTCAACAGTAGAAGGACTAACTATCATAGGGCAAGAGAAACTGAAATTCAAATCTAGGGATAGATGCTCAGAGAAAGACTGTTTGAAGACTTAGTATTAGGTTTCAATGAAACAGCTTGAATTTAGCACATAAACAAATCCATCCACTTTAGACTGTAGCTAGAGGAAGGTGCTCTATAGAGAAACCAAACCTCACAGAGGAGGAGACCAGAGGTTAAATAAAGAGACCATGGAACTTTCATGCTGCAGCAAACAACAACCCAAAGTACAATACACCACACACTGCTGTCTCCCAGAAAGATCCATTTTTGTATAGTTTATTTAATTTTTATTGTCCTTAGCCTCAAATTACCAAAGATGTGGAACACTCCTAGAAGGAGTAAGAGCTAGGTTAAGACTCGAGAAGCAAATGTAGGACGTTCAGGAGAAAAAATTAAATTGAACAGAGATCACTGTAAGAAAGACACAACTAGGCTGTGTGCCCCACAGTTCAAACAGAAAGATGCCTTGAAATAGTGATCTGTGTAATGAAATCCCACATCATCCAGCAATCTGAAGCAACCAATGATGACAACTCTTGTCCAAAGCACACAGCAAGCAAATCTAAACACAGAGTAATATGAAATTATATAGTGATCCAATCTTCATTTTCTACATACTGTGGAATAAACATGAACAAAAAGGCCACACAACATCTTCGAGAGTACTGAAATAGCTCACATACAACAGTTTAAGGGCCAGCAGCTTCTTTATTTTGGGTGTAATGAAAACAAAGTGTTACTATATGTAACCAGGATTCAATAGAAGACACAAATACCAAACTAGCTGTTCTCATGGCAATTCGAGCTAAAAGTGACCATAAATCAGTCTGGAAAGATCTGGCAGGTACAATTCTTCAGAATTTGAGAAAAAACACAGTGGAGCACAATCCATAGATAATGTAGTTTTACATAAAACAGGGACTTCTACTGCCAGTGTTACCGAAAGAAGAATGCTTATCACAAGATGGCTGGAAGAATAGATTTTCACCTGCTACACTGAGGTTAAGCATTAAGGCCAAGCACCTTGAGGACTTGAGGTAATGGCCTTGGTACAAAAGAAAATTTTGGTCCAAGTTTGAGATCACCATTTCTCAAAAAAAAATAATTATGCTAAAAGACATACAGGAATATCACCATTATTACAGATTATTAAACACCTATTGAAAATATTTGTGCTGAGAAAACCACTAAGGCTTGTAATCCATGACAAAAATAAAGTCAAATGTAAGGAAAACCTTTCTTGCTATCATATGAAAGAGCCATGAGGCAAAATTTTGATTAGGTTGATTGGGGAGGGGGAAAGGGGGCAGTAGAAATCGAACCATAAAGCTGTAAGATTGTTGTTGGGTTTGTTTTAGGGTTTTTCTCCGTAAGTGACTGTTCTCCTATTACTAAAATAATGTAATAAGAAAGAGCTACTATGCATAATATGTCCACGCATATCAATTCTATTAGCTTATTAACCTCCTGTATCTGACAGGATGTTCTGTAGTAAGCCACAGTTCAGTGGTTTTGTTTAAGTAATGTATGATTCAAGATGGATCTCAAATAGTCAATATGCCCAACTTTAAAATTAAAAAAATAATGTTAAAAAAATATGGCTCTTAAAATGGTTATGGAGTTCAATTTTGAGCCACAGACAATATTGTTACAGAATGGTACAAGCCATAAATAAAACATCAGCAGGTAACAATTCAACAAAACTTGTTAGAAGTAGAGCTCACACTGCCAGAAACTAACGCAGGAAACTAGCCCCCAGGATTTTAATTTATATAAGTAAAGAAAAGGAAACAAACACCACAGTCTGATATGGAATGCTAGATGTGGTCAATATTTCATTTAAATCAAATGGGTTAAGTCTGTCCTTAAGTCCTGGCTCTCATCTTCATCCAGCTCAATGCTGGGACAAGGCTACAACACACGGCTTCACTTCTCTTTACACCAAACCCTTGTTTTCTTGAGAAACAAGCAAAAGCACATGAGAGGAAAGGAAGTAGCACTATATTCCAAGAGGCAGGCTGACCTACACAACTTGGGGAACTAAGACTGCAGTGCTTACACCGGAACACACCCACCTCACAAACAAGATGCAAGCAGCCCGTAACTACACTTATCAATACCAGCAACAGGAAAACAAACATTTTACCTGAAATTGTAGTTAGGTCACACATTTCATGTCTCCGACAACTTGAGTAAAGCCTGCTAAGCAGCTTGGGGAATAAAAAAAACCAACCAAACAAACAACATCTTACTGCATTGTATCTTCTCGTAATTTTCACTCCACTTCTTTGTTTTAAAACAGTGAATGAACCTGAATTACCCTATACTGACTAATACTGCAAGTGCTACAGCTAGTCAGAAAAGCCTTATAGTAACTAAATTTTACCATAGCCTTCCCTTGTGTTATGAAATGTGCATATATATATATTTAGTGACATATTTATTACATAAGATGAGAAACTTAATGCTAACCGAAATTTGAATTATGCAGTTTGAGACATTCCAATTTTTTTTTTATTTTACCGTGCAAGCCAGTAAGATGCAAAAAACTGGTATTAGAGCAAAACAACATTGTCTCAGAATTGCCAATCAAGTCCTCCAAAATTTTTGTGTTAGCTTATGGGTAGCACAGAATTTAGTTTTAAATACACGGGACAGTTTGTTGCTTGTGAACTGGTGATCACAGCTGAAGGCTGCAGCTCTCTAATCAGCTGCAGACTCCAAAACTGAACACTTTCTCAATATCATCTTGGCATTTCTAACCTTTCTTCTGTGGAACCCCACAAGGCTGGATAAAATGTTCATCATCATCTCATCCTTGGCTGGAGAAGTTAAGTAATTCTAGACATGGTAATACTCATGTACTTTGAACCACATTTCTGTCTGAAGATGAATTACATTTAATTTGGGGATTCCATCGGAATGCTTGGAAATTCCAGCACCTGAATAAATTTATCTCTATGGAGGTAAGACATACTGCAGTCATCACTTCTGGAAGAGTCAGCCTTGAAGTATGCATTGCCATGAGAACACCATCTTCTGTTCAAAGCAGCATTTGCTGTGTTACACTGAATTATCCATGCACTGGAGTACGGACTAAAGGGTTATGGCCTAAACCATGAATAATCAAATGGAGAAATCCTCACTTCCATGATAAGATAGTACACTACTTTCCTGCTATTGTATTTTTGCATATATATATATATAAACACACACACCCCCCTCACTTTTTTTTGGTAGAAAAAATAAATATATATATATAGCCAGTCACTATTTACCTGCTTGTATGGGTAAGTAGCATATGTAGCAAGTGTATCACTGACACCAAAAAAAGTATCCAATGCCATTTTTATTCTAACATCTTTCATGCTCTTGTCTTTCTGAACTGCCCCCACCAACCAGTCCTCCTCTCCTAAAAATCCTCTATCCAGTCACCTGCCTTCTTCCTCACCATAACACCTTCTGCTCAATGTTCCTGACATTCCTTCCTTCTCCAGTGAAGCTGCCAGCTCTAGTCCCAGCTCAAGTCTCAATGGAAAAAATAAAACAACACCTCTTCAGAGATTCTGAGGATAAGAGACAAGTATAAGGCAGAGTGAAAGTGTATGTGGGTGGGAAGTTCACTACTTAGATTAGCTGCCTAGAGGAAGGCTGGGGCCAGGCAACAGTTATCAGAGAAAGGTAATGCAAAGGAACAAGCCAAACAGCAGCACTCAAATGGCAGAATCTGGACAATCCTTCTCATCTGTAACAAGACCTTCAACATAAATAAAGTCCAAGCTCACTGCTCATAACACAAGTACACTCCAGTGCAAAGTCTGAAGGTTTTATTATGTAAAAAAAGAAGAAGGAAACGCTGTATCTAAAATTTTGCACAACCTGATCTATTGGTATGTACACTAAACCATTTGCAGCAAGCAAGGAGAAAACCAACCACATCAGTAAGAGCAGCAACACAGCATCTGGAAGACCCCCAACAAACAAAATAGAATTAGAATAAATTACAGCACCTTCTGCAATAGTGTATTTACAAAGAGAGTACAATCTTCTTGTTAAACAGGAGCGTGTAAGATCAGTAAAGAATCCAGATAGTGTAAGAAATGAGCATGGCAGATTACCCTCCAATGGCTTTTGAATATAATAAATGGCTATATAATTCATATATTTACCTTGATCTACGAGTATGAGGAAGAAGTTCTTTCAATTTTTACAATGGGCTAAAGGCCACTAGTTTGCATACAAATATTAGTGAAATAATTGCAAATACATATCTGTGGAAAGCTAAATCTATCAGACAGCTCTACAGTCCTACAGATACACCAGGATAAGAAACATCATTTACTAAAATTAACTCTCATCTGAAGGCAGGGAGGGAGAAAGGTCTCCTTTACTTTACCATTCCTTAATTTACCCTTCAAATGTCAGCAGAAAAGACAGTAAGTCACTTAAGAATTTGGTGCTGCTCATTTCAGCAGAACTGGAGGAAAAAAAAAAAAATTCAGTTTAAGTTGCAAATTGGAAAGACAGGGAGCCAGCTTCGTAGCTCCAGCAAATCAACATAGTCCTAAGTATTCAGGAAAAGTAAAGCCTCACACTTTCCCCAGCTAGAGCTCACTCTGACCCTAGAAGATAAACAACACAACCCCCAGATGAAACTAAGACCTTCTTACAACAATCTCAAAAAAGACAAAATGCAAGAAACAAATTTGCTTAGAAATATTAAAAAAAAATCAGCAATATGAACCTATATTATCAGAAATACGGAGCACAAAAATATACACTGTGAGAGGTAACAAAGTAACTCTAAATCTATAAACACCAAGAAGACATTTTCAAAACATACACAGTCCCTGATTGCATGGCAAGTTCTTTTAATTCAAGCGTTTGCAAGAGAGCTTTGAAACCAACATATGAGTCCCAGGAAGCACTAAACTAGGGGTAAATGCCAAGAGGGGATTTCCTCCCCCCCTCCCCCTTCTCCAGTGCTCATACCTCCTAGAAAAACTATTTTTCCTTGAATTTGCAGTGCTGCTCTTTGGAAGTTGATTATGAGCCAGGGGCTTTGATCTCTACTTTTGTTTTTGCTGGACAAATCTGGCTTCCCCAGTTAGCAAATATAAACTGCTTCTACCATAAAAGAAGCAGAATTCCTTTCCTTCCAGATCCAAAGAAAGGTAAAAGGAGGAATGCGGATTTTAATACATCTTTTACAGACCAGCATGAAGTATTACTTTTTCCAATAGCTGTATCAGTTCCCAGAATTCAAAGTATCTTGTAAATCAAAAGCTTTTGAGGTTTACATCTTTCAGCGTAACCTTTACAACAAGAAATAGAAGCTAGAGTATCTGATGAACACTCCAGCAGACACAGAGAAATTCAAAGGCAGCAGTGGCCTGCCCTATTTCTTTTAGGCTTTGGATCATGGTAACACAGGAAGAATAAACAGAAAAGCTCATTGCCACTAGAACATTCTAAGTTTTGAAGATGCATTTGGTTATATCACATGCAGCCATATTTGACCATCAAAGCGATGTACCATCTTATTTAAACGTGGACGATCTTCAGTATTACCATATCACTTGATAAATTTCTCAGTATTCATACTAAAAAAATTGTACTATAAACAGCAAAACTTGTAAAATCAGGAATAGGCATAAGTTATTCCAGGAGGCTGGGGGGGAGCAGGTTTTAATCTGCAGAAAGCCTGGTAATTTTTCTTCATAGTTTTTATTAGTTCCAGTCCTTTTCAGGATAAGGAAATAGCTATACTTATTTCCAGCAGGATTCTCATTAAAATATGACAGGATTTACATAGGACTGTAATAATCAGGATTATTTTTGCCTGCAAATTTAAAAAGAATAATTTTGTATTAAAAGTAATAAGAATAGTACATATTTCTTATAAAGCTCTTTTCACTTGGAGATAAAGTTTAGAATGAAATTCAGCATTAGTCTATATCTTACAGACAGACGTTTTAGAAGGTATTCACGAAATGTATACAGTACAAGGAAGAAACATGGCCAAACTCCAGGTACTATGCACCTCAGGCACTTATCCAAGTTAAGGTTTTCCATTTGTCTAGTCAGACTGCGTAGTCCTTTGTCTATACAAATACCATGCTTTAGCATCATTAAAGTTCCTTACTTTCCACACTTCATTTCAAAAACGGTTTGCTTCCCCACTTAATGTGATACAGTGTGCTGGTATTTCTAACCCTATGCTACAACACCCATCCAAGGACCGAAAAATGCAAGGTGAAATGAAAAAAGATGAATGTGTACATTCACAATGCTTAGCCAGGATCAGTCTCAAACTAGTTTTTTTTTCCTATCATGCACGCTTTACCAAGACAAATTCTTCAGGAAAACACCTCTCTTAGTTATTCTGAGAAGTTTTTAAAAGAAAAGTGTATATTCTGAGGTTAGCTGTGAGGACATTGAGTTTTCCTTCAAATTCAGCAGTCTGTTAGAGAAAAGAGATTTAAATTGAAACAGTTGGAAACTGCTTGCTTTTGAAAAGGCACCCTTACACTGGAGTGCCAGATAACTGCAGTGACCCTGCAGGTCCAGAAAACACTGTTTCTTCCAGGTAGTATGTTTAGCCTATGGTACAGCTGCAAGGCACAGAAAGGCATGATGTACTCCTATTTTAATAGGCCTTGAAGAGGAACTACCAAACAACAGCTACATTTATGCATTCTAAAATAAGACCCAAGACATCTCATTCTTTGAGCTTGAAATTTGCATCCTCCTATGTCATGGAGGAACTGTTCTAGTCTTATGGCATTGCTTTCCTGGGCTAGGTGGGTCTTTCTTAGGAGATTTATATGCTGATCACTACCGATCATATCGGATTTTATAGGCTATTAAATAGCTCGGCATGCTATAGCAAATCTGCTTGTCAGTATTTATTGTCCGGATACTGCTTAAAGGAGAAAAGCATGCACCCAACGCACAAGAATTTGATGTATTTGTTGGGCCAGACTAGCCCTTTCCCAGAAGGCGCTAGGATATGAAGCTCTGTTTTGGCATGTGGAGCCCTACCATGCCACCTCCTGGTTATGGTCTACACATTACACAGGTGTTCAGTGCTTAGGAAGTTAACAGTTGACTGGGATTTTCTACTCAGCTGTTCTGCTTTCTCTCTGTACTGACTGCAAATATTACCAATTTTCCAAATTCTGAGTTTAAAAGCACCTACTTTGAGGCATAAAGGAAGAGAGATGGATGATTACTGTAGGTGTTCACTGAATGAATACACGAAGGAGACTAAATATGAAAAACTTAAAAGAATTCCCAGGACAACTGAAGAACACTCCTCTCCTTCCAAAGAAAACATTCATGTTGCCAAAACCCAGTGCACTCCGTTGACGAAGCTATGGCCATAGAGATAAGCTTCAGCAAATGTCTTTGACCTTCCACTGGTAGTAGATTCTGCTGTTCACACTGAACTGCACCTTAAGCAGACCCCAATTCAAACAGCACCATTTAAAGAGTGAAGCAATTTTTTTAATGCAGTGGCACCAGAGTCTAACCTTCATTTTTTGCAGTTATATTGTTCCCTTTTTTCAAGAGAATTTACTGTGTTTCAAAGTATATGTTTTCTAAGATCACAGATCAAATGCTCCTAACTTGCTTCAGATGTCTGAAAGGGAGAGATTAAAAATAAATAAAACAATGAAAACCACATCTATCCTTTTTTCCTGCTCTTAAGCAAGCCACCTTTTGTGACTAACAACTGAGGATCAATATAAACACTTAAAAAGGTTGCTTTGTTATATTCATTCTAACACTTTATAGTATTTTGCTTTCACAAAATCTAGTTCTTGCCTGGGATTCATCTGCATTTACAATCTGCAAGGCAAAAGCACTTCCTAAAATTATGAACACATACCATGTTATCACACCATGATAAAAGAACAAACAAACAAACACACAACACTAATCACCTTTAAAAACAAAAATAAAAGCAAAACTCAGTTCTAAAACCTGCAGCATATTCTACTGATTTTCATGATTACAAAGATATTAATTGTATCAGTCACTATATTATATTTGTATAAGGAGACTGCCCGAGCTAGCCAACTAATGGCAACAGAATTAGAACTAAAGCCATTAACTTCAGGGAGCTTTGAATAAATCTGCAATGCCTAGCACACTGCTGATCTACAGAAATCATAAGTACCTTGTATTTATCTCAACCTTGTGCCGACAGTACTCCTTTTTTATTGAAAAGCATAAATCTAGTTTCTATTGAAATCAAGATACCCAAAATACATGCTCTAAACATTAGCATGTTTCTTGGATTAATCTTCACATTATTTACACTGCATTTCTTGAGACAACAAAGTAAACAATGATTAATAGGAACTCTTTTGTCAACACAGATTTCTTCTCACCTGATGTAAACATCAGGAAAAAAAAAATAAACAGTAAGCAGAAAAGTGACCACTCACAGATTAATATTAATGCAAGAATTCCCATTAACATTTTACATTAATCTTATTTTAATCCAAAGGCTTGTTTAGACAGACTAAACTAATACATTTTCAAGCATATTTTCACAAGTAGTTTTCAACATTTGATAAAAATTGAAAAGTATCAGAGACCTGACTTTAGCAGGTCACAGCCTTGACCAACAGCCTTTCACATTTTGGCCCAAAGATAAGATTGTCATATTCTATATTGCCAAGACAAGTAATTTGTATATAGCAACTTCATTATTGCCACGCGTATTTAATAGAGACACACATTTATTAACTGAATCTTCCATACTATGTGAAATGCTAATGAATCTCTAAGAGTCCAAAGAAAACCCACATGAGCCAATATATCAGTTGATATCCTGAACATAAGACACAAAGAATTTGCATTATATCAACAGCTCATTGGGTGCAAATGACTAAGTAATTATGTAACTTTTGAATAATCATGCCCTGTCCTACAAGGTGCTTTAGGACACTGAGCTATGAGTCTAACTGACATGACTGGAGGTTTAACAAACTCATGCTATGCCACATGGAATAATCTAGAGACTTAATTCAAGATTAAAGTTAAAGGCCTGATTCTTATTGCCTTCAGACTGCCAAGTGAATGTCTGAGGTCAATTGTACTGTCATTACATAGAGAGAAATTAGCTACCTCATTACCCAAGTAATGCTGATATTTCCATGGGGAGAAATGCTCTTACTTTGGCTGGCTCTTTCCAATAGATCTTTTTCCTTTGTGTTTATATTACAAAACACATAGCTCGCTTTAGTAATACACTATGCAAGATATTCCAAAGCCACACACATATAAATACATGGACAAATATATAAAGTTTGCTTGTCCCCAAAACTGTATAGACAATTAGCTAGCACTTTAGCTTATTAAAAATAACACTGATATAAAACAAGTTTTGAACTACCAAACAGTTCCAGCTGGTTGTAGCTTTCTATGTCATCCTCACCTTCACAGTTAAAGTCACACACTTATTTTTATATTCATAATCATAAACTTCTTACAGAAAGCAATAAATATTTACATACATGCAAAAATAACACACATAAGCAGCTCATTAGCTACCATGGTGGGAAATAGCACTAGAACTGAGAGGCTCTCAATCCTCACTGGAGCTTTAGAGCATGCTGTGGCATAAGCACAAGTTAGGTATAAAACATACTGCTCAAGAACACTCTTCACTTCTAACATTTTTCATCTGTCCAAGCATTATCCGACCACATATGCTGATCTGGATATCTCCTTTCCAGAAGCAGTGCAATCTTACCCAAGAAAATAACTGCCTGTAACCAGTTTACAATAAAACCATTTAAAACTATCCATGTAACAGTGCTCCTTATAGCTCTTGTAACAGCCTGGTACACAAAATAGTTCAGTTAAAACAGAAAAGCCCTCCCCAGCAAATGGAGATTTGCCTGTTCTTTAGACTACAGTACCAGAACGTTCAATGCATTTTGCAAAACCCTGAATAAACTAAGATGGACTGAGGTAAATATCACCAGCCATTCACACTTCACCAGTTCTTCTAATAGAGGATTTATAAATGGCTTTTCCATTTCTAATAGTGTAATAATCATGTAGGAGCTACTTCTGTATGAAACAGGTAATGACCCAGGGGAAACAAAATATCTTCTTATTAAGGCACTAGATTTGTCATTTAGAACCTGGGTTCATGTTCAGAATACACCACAGATTCCCTTGGTGACTTGTAGAGAAATTATTCATTTTATGCCTCCACACTTCGTATCGAAGAAGTGGTAGTACCTTTCTCCTCACCTCTCCTTACATTGTTTGGTAAGTATGCAAATTCTCTGCCAAGGGAAGGTCCCTTTTTCTGCGGGTTTCAACACACACTGCACCATGGAGGCTCTAACCCCCTGTAAGGACTACAGTAGATAATTTCTATTCATCCCTCAGTGGTGAGGGGTAAATAGCTACTGATAAAAGCATGCAACTGGCAAAGGTCAACCTGTAGGGCACAGACCTACATATTAAAAATGTAAGTAATTTGCTGGTTTAAAAACAAGTCAAGTACACCAAAAGGCACAAACAACAAAAAAAATAACCAAGGGAATAAAACCAACATTAGCAGGGAAAAACGTGAGGTCTTCTCATCTTTAGAAGTAAATCCAGTGTCATATATTGTATTTGTATTATATACACAGTATTTCTGGAATGCTTACCACTTCTGTGCCCTTCTGCAGTTTCACACAGCAGCATGTCTCTTTTCAACCTCAGGTTCTAGCAACTGACATGAAAAATCACAGCACTTTCAAGTCAGAGCAAATGCTTGAGGCTCTCAAATCTGAAGCAAAAACCTTCAAATCTACACTTAAGCATTTTACACAAAATCTACTGGCAATCAAAAAATCTTGGTATGCCATAAAAACATCTGGCTACTACTGTTATGTATGTAGCTGGTTGTATATTATATTTTAAAAAACAGAAACAGAAAAGCAGAGTCTGGAAGCATTGCTTCATCGTGGACAGATACTAGAAATACAGTGTTACAGAGATCCTTCACCACTGTCCCATCTTCTTCCGGCACCCCAAAAAAAATATCTGCCAGTTCTCTACATTTCCTTTCTATTTACACCCAGCAGCAACCTGTGCATTATTTTTTGTTTCCTTCAGTAGCTATTCTTTTACCTTGATGACAGCATTTTAACAGTTATCGTGTTAGACTCTAAAACAAATGTCTAGAAAGCTTGACAGATGGTGTTTTGAAGGATAATGCCAGGTATCTGGTGTGAATCTGACATTAGCATTCCCTACAGACAACTCACCTTCATCTTTTAAAAACCCAGTAAAATAGACGCCGTCCTATTTATACTAAGAAGGAATGAGAAAACCAATCATTTATTCACTCTCACAGCTCCCCAAAAGGCAATTTCCACACGGACTTGACACCAGAAACACCTATTTTATTCTCCTTTTTTGAACTTTACTTTGCACGCTTTCGATTTTGTCCTTCATGCGTTTTCTTTCTTTCCCATGCATACGCGCACACTCTCAGTAGATACTTCCCCCCTCTGGGAAAAGATCGAACTGCAAGGTGTGAAAAAATCCATCCCTCTAAGAAACACAGACTTCTGTTTATCATCTGTTTATTAGAAAAACAACTGAAAAAAGTGGAATGGCTGCCTCTTCAGCAGCAGGGTAGTTATGACAGAAGTGTGCTAAATGCGTTGGTATTCACAGCAAACTTCCAAGCTATCAAACAGGACGACTCTAACAGAACCTGGATCTTCATTCACAATCAATAAAACATGTATTAAGGAAAGACACTATAAAGACTGGTGACAGAGAAAGACACTTACTGCTAGCATTGTAAGTTATTAGGATTTTCCTTAAGACGTAACAGAATTTTGGAAATTATTCACTACTTCTGAATGCAAGTTTATTTGCATTTGTGACTCTCTCAAGGGCCTAACCATACATTTCTTTGCCTTAATCCTATTTAAATGCTTGACAGCTTGTCTTGATTTATCCATCGTTCCTTACCACTTGTTTTAGACATTGGGTTCCAAGTCTGACAAGGATTAATAAAATTCATGCTATATACCTCAGAAGAAACAGAAGTATAGGGGGAACTTACTGGATCACACTTCTTTAAAAGTTGACAAGCTGTACCACAAGGCCTGCACTCTGTAACTACATTGAGCAGCTATTAGAAGAGAGACTAAACGATGAACTTTTGAAAGAAGGAAAGCAGAGGGAAAAACAAAACGTTACAAGCAGTATATTCTGGATCTGCATACAAAACCAAGACAAAAATCACCATGCTCTGGATGAAACTGTAATGAAACTGATAAGCCATATCCAATCAATACTTGGCATTGCGTAGCCAACTAAACTAGGGCCACGTTAACGGCGTAACAGTATTACCACATAAACCTCATTACTTCGGCACGGGAAACGAGATACAATGAGTTTAATGAGAAACAAGCATCTGTCTTTGTGTAAATAAAATCGGGAGCCATGGAAGCCCTTCCCGCAGAGGCAAACCAAACGCAGCAGAGGAGATGCATCTCTAACGAAGAGCCGGGGAAGGAAGGGCATTACCCAACGCGAGGAGCAAGGCACACGCTCGCTGCAAGCCGAGGCACTCGGCGGCCGCAGCCGGGCTCCTGTCAGCCGGGCTCCCTCAGCGAAGAGCCCGGCGCAGGGGTCCGGAGCAGACTCTGGGGCACAACAAGCTCCACGAACTGCCGCTGCCCGGGTCGCTCCGCGCCTCCCCGCGCCCACGCGAGGCCAAGTCGCCGCTCCAAGGAGCGGGCGCCCGTTGGCCGCTTCCAGCGCCGAGGCTGGCCGGGAGCGGGGCTGCACCGCCGCCCGGCCCCAAGCCCGCGGGGAGACCAGAGTTCCCTCGCTGGCACCCGACCGGGGCGGCCGAGCGCCGACCCAGAAGGCGGGACCCGCCCGGCGGAGCCTTACCGTCGGCCAGGAGGCGCATCGCGTGAACAAAGGAGGGATCCAGGCTGTCCTTCTCTGCCATCAGCTCGGGCAGGTACTTCTCCTGCTCCATCGCCTCGGGGCCGCGGCGCCTGGGCACGCCGGGGCGGGCTGCGCGGGCGCCGGCCGGCTCGCTCCGCGCCTCCGGCCGCCTGCTCGTCGGCCGCCCCCCTCG
>WUAM01000415.1:82703-130925 GCA_024336885.1 Actenoides hombroni | reverse complement strand
CGGCGCTGCCCCGGCGCTGCCCCGGCGCTGCCCCGGCGCTGCCCGCTCCCCTTCCGTCCCTGCGGCTCCGCGACGCACAGCGTGCCTTCCCCGAGATCCGACACTCTCCCCGTTCTCCTCGGCCCGCCAACTCTCCGCGGCGGCCGGGAAGTTGCCCCTTCTAACGGGGTGCCGCATCGGCGAAGTGGCTGCGCGGGATGAAGCTGCGAGGCAGCATGTCCCCTGAGGGTGTGATCAGAGCATCATCAATCAGGCACGGCTGCTTAAACAGGGCGCTGAAAATGTCTGCCCGTGGCTGCTGTGCGCAGCTGGAGAGAGCGCAGGAGGTGCCTGGCGGTCGTGAGGGGAAGGGGTGATCTCTGCCAGGCTGCACGTCTACGAGCGCTGCTCTCTGCAGCTCCCACGACCTCACATCGCAGAACTAAAGCTGTTATGCAATTAAAGTGTCTACAGCTGGAGTAAATAAAATTGATTTTAAATAGAATTTAGCTTTAAGTATTCATTTACTATAGGTTATATTTATCCAGGCTTTCCCCCCAGCTGACAATTTAGGAACATGTTTTGATCCTGAGGGTAAACCAAAGACGCTTAATTCATCTTAAGCTGTTAAAACTTCATTTGTGGGACCGCAAGAGTAAGCAGTTTACCACATAACATGGTGTGTTACGCTCAATCCCTATGTGAGATTCTTTCTTAGTACTTAAAACTAAGGCTACTAATGAAATTTATTCTAATGAAACAGTTACTGCAGTAATACACTTGTAAATCGTCTACTATTGTCTCAAGATTTTTTTGTTGCAGTGTTTGGAATTTTAATATATTTTCCTTTTTTTTTTTTTTTTTTCCTTGGCAGAGGATGAAGGAATGAAGAAAGGTAAAAGTCAAGACAAAAACTCTGTAAGGACATCCACAAGGTTTTGAGGACACCATACAGCCATTGCATAAAAATTTTCTGTGATATTTTCAAAATCTTAAGGTACATACAGACAAGCTTTATGCAATTTCCACTCAGCGTGCAGGTAATTGAGAGACTGCAGGTGTTTACAAGAATATGTAGAGAATGTCAGTGGCCAATGTGCTATCATTCTATAGCATTTCCAGAGGGTGGGGGGAAATAAAATACCTGAGAATATACTTCCCTGCAGAGAAAGAGTAGGAGATGGAAAACAGTGTAATTTCAGCAAACTTGTGAAATGCTTCAGAAGCAGAGGACTGAATATAGAACTGAAAGGTTTAATTTGCAGTCATTGGTTGTGGGGATAAAGGGAAGGCTTAAGTCCTCCTTTAAAATAAATAAATAGGACAAAGAAAAGGCATAGAACTAAGATATTTTATTAGCAATTTACCCTGATTCAATTTACTGCATTAGTAGTTTTTCTTCTTTCCCAGTTAATAGTGTAGCAAGAAATGGCATACTGTTTGCAACACAGCTCAGGACTGTCTTGCCTGAGACATCATCTCTCTTCAGATCATACTTCTGCAGCTCTGCTCATCAAAATAATTCAGGCTGGTGACCCTCAGTTCAAAAAGAGAGAAGACTGATGATAGGTGTATTCTCTTAAAGCACCTTCAAGATGAATCTAAGCTATCCTTACTCAGAAGCAATCCTGGTCTGGTAGCTTTCAAAACACACCATATGGTCATGTATATGGAAAATGAGTTTTGGGGGCTTTCCATCTGGAGCATTAGAAGAATAGTGTTACTTTAGTCTGTTTAATTGTACTTAACCTACTTAGATCATGGGAAGCTTTGATTTCAACATCTTTAAGTTTATTAAACAGTGGGAAGTGCTACAGTCATCAAACTCATTTTTTCTGGTTGAAGGAGTAGAGAACAGGTTTACTTATACATCTTTTTACAGTGAAGTAGATAGAGACAAGTTCCCTGTAAGTTCATTTTTCGAAAGTTATAAAGTTAAATTGATGTTCAGTGAAACTTAGGTTGCAAAGCCATTGAGATGCACTTCTGAATTTTACTTTATACCTCATTAATAATAAAATAAAGCATTAAAATCTGCCACACAGGAAATATAGACCTCTAATGACATCAAGCATGACTTCATTGCTAGTTGGAGATCTTTTTTCTTTTTTTCATAGCTACTAAAAACGAAAGACACATTTTACAACTTTTTAGTTTGAACTGTTAAGCCAAATTAAAGTTTATCTGTATTGTATTTTATTACTAAGTCTGATATTGAAATGGATCACAGCATGCCAGATTATAGCTTATTCAAAGACAGAACAGGTAACAATCATTATGTATTTTTGCCAGTGCCAACTAAATATATATGTATTATGATGTAGTACTGAAGTCAAAAGGCAGTGATGCTTATTTAAAAATTATGAAATCTTTTGAGAATATGCAGTGGAATGAATGGTCACCGTGAGCACAATGACAATGAATTACCCTTCTGACACATCACATTAAAGTCAATATAATAATTTAAATCAATACAGTTATCTATGTGTGTGTGAGTACACCTAGGACCTCATATACCAAAGATCAGATTTGTCAGGTTTTCAATTTCAAAAATTCCATTTGCTTTCCAATTTTTTCTGTTTCACTTGCTTTAGCTATGGTTAAGGGTTATCTGGTTCCTGAACTGACTACAGATCAGGATAAAAAAACTAGAGAGTTCCTCCTACCATCTATGTTAACCACATCTTTCCCTTAAAGTGCAATTATGATTGATGATATAAGGAATAAAGAAGCAGCAATACATGTGTAAAGAAAAAGAAATGTCCCCACCTCATTCATTTTAATTTATTTAATTCCTTCTTGGGATACTGTCTGTGTCCGGACTGTATCTGATGATCTCTACACTCTACCCTGTGGATACTAGGTCTTGGACCATGTGGCTTTACTATTTGATAATGGGTCACTTGAACACGCACAAGATGTCAATGCAAAGCTTGTTTCCTTGTAACAACATCGGGATGATATACTGGATTTTGGCCAGTGGTGTGTCTGACTGGAACTGGCTGTGCCCTCTCTTCATAGAGGCCAACCCTGCAGTCACCTGAGATCTTTCAGAAAAGTTACACTTTGCCTACACCGCTGACACCTTGCCACATAATTCAGAAGGGAAGTGTGCATCAGCAAGTACAGAAGTCACTGTAGATCACCTTCACACTACCCTGGGCACAGCAAAAGACTCAGCCATACAGTCCAACCCACAGCCGATTCATATCTGTGGCAAGTCCCTGATTTCAGTAGTTTTATCTCTCCACTCATACAAGTGAATAAACGCTGATTTTCTTAAACGGAAACAAGTCATACAGATCAGTATTTAATATATATAAATCATATAAATCACCCTCAGTTAAAAAAATAAATATATCAGTACTTATTTCCATCCAAGACACAGAGTAGTTTCATACACTTGGTGAGCCTGGGACTCTAGAAATAGAGCTCAGTGAGAGTTCCAGGTGTGCAACAATTGCTGTCATATGATATAACTTGGTTTATCATATCAGCAGTACAAGTTCTTAGTTCATCAAACACACACCAAATAGAATTATGTCTGTTGTGGCTTTATTTTGTATTTAGTATTCTTGAGGTGTTGTAAAGAAAAAGTAATGGAGAAGGTGACCCAGGGTAAATGTCATGGAAGGAAGTATAGCCTTCCTGAAAGATCTCCTTTACCTCTAAATTAATGAATTCAGGGTGATTTTAAACAAAAATAATGAACTATAAACCAGCAGTTGAAGACAGAAAAAATGCTTAAATAGAAATGAACAGCAGAGAATATCTGTTCTTTTCTTTCTTCCCTGTGATGCTACCAGAACTGTCAAATCATGAGCCTGTGACGTAATTTTCTCCTCTCCACATGTAGGTAAACACTCGATCTTATATTTCGCTTGTCTGTGTTTGAAGTTCTATCTCTGCTGTTCCTTCTGACCTTTATATTACAGTTTATCCATTACAGGTAGCTCAAACACTTTCACAAAAGTCTTCTATGTGATCATAGCACAGTCTCCACTTTACCTGTTTCCTCTAACCTTACTGCAGTCAATAAGTAATGGATGTCTGAATTCCTTTTCATCCTTTCGCCCAAGATTTAGAGCAGTTCCTTCTCATATGAAACCTCCGATTATGTTGCTTTTTCATTTTCCTTTTCACACAATGTAAAATGATTCATTTTGTACCTTTCTTTTACTTTTTCCCTTTTTGCATGCTGTTCCTACCATCCTTTCCCAGCATGTAAATCTCCCTTTAATACAAATTTCTATCTTGGCAGATAACAACAACAATAATAACAAATAGTGGACAGACAAGTACAAAGAAGGTGATAGGAGATTTAGAATAACTGAGCTACAGTTTCCAGAGTCCTAGAGGACTCTTCCTTGAGCTAATCCTTCAGTTTATGGTTAAGCACTGATTATTCAGCCTAGCAAGTTACAGAAGTTAGTAGTCTTACCTAGCATTAAACATGTAAAAATCAGATGTCTAAGTCTACTCCAGTCACCACAAACACCCTTTATAGTCAGTAGGTTGAAATAGGCTCTTCCAGCAGTTTATTCATCTGACCTATCTTTGGTTAAGATGAGTCATCTGATTTCTCTCTACTGGATATGTAGTCAGTAACTAGATTAGATGTAAACATCAATCTTGTACGTAACAACATTAGCGCAAATGAATTCCAACAGATTTCAGTAGTGTATGACAATAAAGAGGCCAGAGGAGTTTGTCATTACATAACAGATGATGGAACAGAAAAATAAGTCTTCCAAAAACTGCGTGTGATTTGCATGACAAAATGTATTCTACTTCAGGCATACAGAGGTAGAAAGGCAGATGATGCTCAAAATAAAATGATAGAATATATTTGAGAAAAAGCAGATGAGAGATACATATATGTATAGTTTATCTAAGATGTAAGTAAATCTACAAATATATGAAGAAAGTATTATACCAGGTGAGAATGGAATTGTTTAGAGGATGCAAAGGATATAAACTAGAAATAAGGGGATTAAATAGCATATGGGAAAATGTTGACTTGACGTAACAAGCTACTTTTACTATTTCATTTAGAAAGTGAACTTTTGGTAGAAAGCAAAGAAAGGGAAGCTTGTCGATATGGATACAAGAAAACTGATAGTACAATGTAGTTGTGCTCTTCTGTGGATTTTTTTCTTTATTTGGGGGATTAGGTGGGTCATTTTTGGTTAGTTGGTTTGTTTGGTTGGTTTTTGCCATGTATTCATATCTTTTTATCCAGTTTGGTTTTAGTTTAAGTTTTGTTTAGACACTATTTATTTGTAATTGATTAATTAGCAGCTTGATTTTGTTAACTTGGCTTCCTTAAGAAGGATACAATGGGGACAACTGTCTGAGCTCAGTTAGTTTATTGATCACTTACACAAAGCCCATAGTCAGAGAACAAGATATACTTTATTAATCCATTGGTCTATTGCAGTGTTTCAACAACTGAAATGGAGCAAATGCAGCATATGATTTAACATATGTCTATTTATGCATTTACAAAACATAGCTTTGCAGAATTTATACAGTTCCAACTTACTCACCAGAATTGTAGAAGTACACAAAGAAAATTCCAAACAAATCGCCTATATATGGTATACCTCTAGCAACCCTAAAACCAAATACATAAAACTACAGGACATACAAAACATCAAATACAGTAACAAAAAAAGAAAATTATTCACTAAACAAGTTTTGAGATACTTCACAGTACTAAAAGGTCAGACAAAGTTCAACTAACTCATCAAACCATAGAGAAACTTTATGGAAATTTTGTTAAAAATGAAGCCTGATGTGGGGAAGGTTTTGACATTACAGAGCATCTTTATCAATTTATATACTCCTAAGCATACATTTATATAATTGTTTATTATAAACCCATTTAAATAAAGTGTGTAATACTAGTAACTGAACAGCTAAACAAAAATACTACTTGCTAAATATAAGATTGGAAGCAACTACCCTCCAGTACCTTGAAAGAGAAGATTTGGAGCTTTAAAGGAGGCTAAATCTCTCCTTTTTCTATGTAAAGAACTATTTTAGTAGGAACCTAAAACTTATGAAGCAGTCAAGTGTCTCATTTAGGATTAAATGCAAGTATTATCACCAGTATGAAATGAAAAACCCACAGAAAATATGTTCTTTTGACAATGTATGTTCTAGCTCAGCAGATGCCTCTGAAGTGGCACTTATTTCACTCATAAAGGTTTGTCTGTTTTTAAAGAAATCATAGAATCAATACTTCACGTATATTTCAGTCTTACCAAATCATTCTGGAAAAGTCACTGAATGATTTTAAGGCCCATAGCAATATATAAAAGAAGGTGTGTAGAAGACAGAAAATTATTTGAAAATCGTGTTAGCTTTTTATTAACCGTAAACTATGGGAAAACATTATGAATTATTTCACAGTTTCTGTGATAAAAACTGAGCATATCTGAATGCAGTTTTTTAATGGGTGATAGGAGATATAGACATTTCCAGTTCAGAAGAATAAAAAACTATACCAGCTTTATGAGTCAGTTTTCCTTAGAGAATAAGTCCTCTAATGAAAACACTTTTAAGTTCCCAGGTTTTTTTTAGTTAAGAGCGCTTTGACTCCTAAAATGCCCTTAGTCCACTGAGCATTCTCATCTATAAGATTTAGAAAAATCAGTATGACCTGAAATATTAAAACCTTCAGATCACAAGCAGTTGCAAAACTTTTAGCAAGTTTTCCCCTTCTCCTTGCTTCTTAACATTACCGGTCATTTAATGCTTCCAGAATTTTCTTTTTGTAGAAGTCATCAGCATTTACTTGTACTTGTAATAGGTCTCTTAGAGATGTGTATAATAAATGGAGAAGGTCAGGAAACATAAAAGAAAGGAAATTTAAAAAGCAGGCAATATTTAATAAGTTTGTGGAAAAAAAAAAAGTGTTTTCAATGTCTGACTGGATCCAGTTATAAAGCAGTAAGAACGAAAATGTTAAAAGCTCAGCAAATGTAGTTAAACCTCCTCATAATGATGGAGTTTCTTTGCCATTTGTGCCAGAGAAAATGGGTTTGCTTTATTTCAGGAGCTGTGCTGTATTAGTTGCAACTATTGCACATCTCAGTTTACCCATAGAGCAAATGGATGACGAGTCATTCTTTTTCTGAATAGAGCATTAAGTGTAGTCTCATCTTGCAATTATTTTATTTTCCAAATAAATAATTCCAAAGCTCTATGAATTCCATGATTATATACTTTTTTGGAGGAGACGAGATTAAGAACAGCTTATACCACTGTTACCTATGTTTAAGCATCGTGCCTGTTCAGTCAATATCATACTAATTTTATGTAATGACTGAACAGTAATATTGACTTTCGATCTTAATTGTATGGGATTTTGGTTTGTTATTTTAAACTTTGACACCTTAAGGGAAATTTCAACTTACAGATTTACAAATATTTTTGGCAATTGTTACACATTTATATAAATGTAGTGTAGCATATACAAATGGGAAATCAACAGCTGTTAAAAATGTATTGGAAATCTATAATGCAGTGATACTTCCCAAACTATGTATATGTCAACTACCAAAGAGTACCTAAAATGTAATTACATTCATTTTTCAGGAATATCAAAATACAAAGCCTGATGGATTTGAAGAAATATATTTTAAAATATTTTTTTAATTAATTATGAAAAACTACTTTTATCTGCTCCTGTATTTGAAATTTACTTTTTTGTCCCCATATACTTTCTTTTAAACATAATATGTTCATGGCAATACAACAAAACATTAATATGTTAAATGCAGAATAGACATTTATTGTGGACCTTTGGAATCATTTCCCAGAACAGACAGCACACACCATAAAAGATCTATGCAAGCACAAAGTGACTAAAGTATTTACAATGTTAATTGAGTCCTTTCATGTTTCCAAAAGCTTGCAATGAATTCTACTAAAAAGAGAAAAATGCATTCAGTTTTAAAAAATATCCATTTGTTCTCCCTTTTTTTGTCTTTTTGCTTCCTTACCTGAATGACCATTGTTTTTAATATGAGTATTGTCATTGACAGTGGGCTTTGAATTGGGCACAAGGGCACTGCAGCAGATGTACTCCAATCTGCTGGAATTGCTGTCCACCAGCACTGTCTTCCACTGACTCTAGGTGAAGGTCTAGTTTTGTGCTGGTCTTTAAAACTGAAGGAGAAGGAGTATTTCTCTGTCATAGAAAATGAAATACACTTTTTTTCTCTTTTGAAGGAGGACTTATTTGACACTTTCTTTTGAGAGCTTAAACCTTTCCCAAAAGAAGATGTTGATGCATCAGACTATATCAAATTGTTCATTTGAATAAAGTTTTTTGTTTTCCAAGTAATTCAGAGCAATTTCCATTCATCCATCCTTTTGCCTTTTCCATTATATAACTTTCAATTTATATATCAGATGACTGGGGTCATGCTTTATGTCATCTTGACTAGTGACTTTTAAAAATAATCCTGTCTCATCTAACTCTGCAGAATTACTAAGTCCTGCTTTGCCTTCTGTTTTGTTTTGGTTTGGGTTTTTTTATAAATTAAACAACTGGACTTCTTATGTTTAGTCTGTACACTGCTGTCTGTCTTCTGCTGAGTCAAACTGCTTTCTATCCTCTTGTATAAATCTATATTCAGAAAGGTTTATAAAAAACATGTGTATAGCTGAGGGAAAGAGACTGCTGAATGTTGAATACATAATGGAAATGTATCTTTGTATCCACTTCTCAGTTAATTTCTGCTTATACATTTTTCTATAATAAACATCAGGTTTTGAATTTAATTACAAGAAAAAATAAATAGGAAGAGAGGCATAAGAAAAGGATAGGAAGGAGTTTTCTTAACAAACTCAGGTACACAAGCATAAGCTTGAAATTGTACTGAATAATGTATTCTTCATGAGAGGATAGATGTCTTACCAAACTAGGCAGTTGTTCTCTGTAAGACACAGAGGACTTAATCTCTGTTGGTTGATACTACAGTTTTCCTGAGTCACTAAACTGTGTAACAGAAAAAGATAATGAATCTACTTTCTTCTATACTGAGGTTATGTGTTTCTGCTGAGCACAGATGTGGATACGTTACCATACAAAGCCTAGTATCTGATCACATATAGCTAGAAACAGCCACTCATTTAGCAGAAAAAATGCACACATCCTCATAAAATAAGAACATTGGAAGAAAATCTGTAAATTTTGTCTCCCTCACTTGTTTCTGGTTTATAAATTTCCTGGTTTAACCAGAAAATAAGAACACTAGAAGATCTGTAAATTTTGCCTCCTGCATTTGTTTCTGTTTTATAAACCTCCTGGTTTAACCAGAGAGAGTTTTGCTGGCTTAAATACAGCATATTTAGTTTAAGGAGCACTTCATAAGGTTGGAAGTAGGCATCTTCAAGAAAAACCAGGTGCCAACTGTAGAATTTCTGCATCGGCTCACTTACCCCTGCTCCCTGTTCCCCCAAGGCTCATGGCTTTAGTCATATGAATCAGATGGCTGCATCTGATTAGACAGAGAGAATTTTTTTTATAGCAATAGAATAAGTGATCTGCATTTCTTATTTAGGACTGTAGGCTATGTTCTGATTAGAAACCATGTTATAATTTTATAAATAAGATTTTAATTGCTTAAGGAAGAGTCTTCCAATTGTTTACATTTTGGGTTTTTTTCCCCTCAGATTATACATACCACAAAAGAGATAACACTTCCTCCCTTCTCAAGAGACAGTTCTGTGTTACAATCATCAAATTGTTGTTACCTTTCTTAGTTAATTTCATAGAAATTTCTCCCTTGGAAAAAAGTGGATTTTTTTCAAATCCTCTTAACCTTGCCAAGTTCCTTGTTGCTGTAAATTGATTTTATCTGCTTACCTTCTGACCTTACAGAAGAAATTTATTCTGGTTTGACACAAAGGGAAAGGATAAGTAACAATTGCAATTATCAATTATCCAACACTGACTTCATCTGTTCATCAAAGTCCTTTGTAATTTTTCCATTCTTCTACAGGGTCTTTTCAGTATTGCAGGAATTCAGGTTGATGAAACTGGATGTTGGGCAAAGTTGGTGGTTTACATCAGTAACTTGGTAGAAGATAGAGTTGACACATGCTGTTATCAGACTCATTTTAAAAAAGCCCCTATAAGACTGATGAAGCCACAGCACTGTGTGCAAATGAAAGAATTAGGTCAAGCCTGAGGTGAAAGAAGAGCTGGAACTCCTGCTCTTCACTGTAGTTCCATATGAAACCCTCAGGTGTACCAGTATTCTTCTACTCTGTGTTTATACCCACTAAAGGCTGCTCAGGGACTGGAAATTCAGTTCTGGGAGAAGGAATAAGCAATTCCAGGGTGGAAGCCTTTACCTAAAATCTCTATATACATACTAGGGAAAAGGGAAATAAATAACAGCCAAGCAAACAATAGGTGTCATTTTGTTTTTGTGGATATTCCTTTGAATGCTTGACAGTTTTTTCCTTACAGTTCTATGCTTTGCTCTAGGCTTAAGAAGAAATTGTTTCAATTTAAGAAGCAGCTGGTCTGACTGTGCTATTCTTTGGGCTTCCTCAGATACTATTATTTTAGTAAATTGCTATATGAAGTTGATGTCCAGCTAAAAAGGAATTCAAGAACTGTATTTATGCCAAAATAATTTATTGCAGCATCAGATAAAACCAATTCAATTAAAAATAAAAAGGAATTTTCTGGTAGCTCATGAGTCAAAACAGATAAACATAGATTTGTAGTTAAAAAGATGCCAAAAAAAAAGACCAATGGTGTAGGCCATAGAATTACACTCCTTGGGAACTAAAGCAGTCCCTTCTTCACTGGTATGCTATAGGCATTCAGGTCTATGTTGTGTACAAAATAGTTTAAACATATGTGTTGCTTCCTAGCTAAGCTCTACCTTGAGTTCTTTTATCTTCATTTTTTTCAGTGTGTCACTTAGCAAAGTTGTGTATGCTACCAAGACATAAGTATACATAGGGTCTTTTATGTTCCTTCCATGCTTAAAGCTGTCACTGATAGATATTCAGTGGCTTTGAAGCCTGCCAAAGACTGCCTTGGGTCTGTTCTTCTAAATATATTTTTCTTTATTCTTCCACTGGGTGCTGCAGGCACAAATTATTCCTATGCTATTTACTGCTTTTGTATTCAAGTAGTTTTGTAAGACCTTTCCATCTGCCAATGCTTGTGGTAGCAGTGAGAGTTATCCCCATTTACCTGGCAGACATAATTCTATTTAAGAGGAGGAAACAAAGTACATATGTGCTATCAGTGACCTCAACATGATTTCAAAGACCCTGTTTTCTGAAAACCAACTGTAGTTCCAAGAATGCTCCTAATGTAAGTAAGTAAGTAAGAAAACAAAGAGTCATGCTGCAAACCTACTACCACAGCAATTTGGTGTCTGACTGTGCTGCCAGCGCTGAAGTACAGTTGAGAAGAATGACCCATTTCTGCACAAGCACATGTTCTTTGAACTGAAGATTTTCATCCCACATAGCCAGGGCTAGCCCCTCACACAGCTCTGTGACAGACTATTTCCTCATTGAAATTCTGGAGTCATGGTTGATCACACATTCAAGATAAGAGTCTGCCCTGTGGAGTGGAACTGCTTCACTCAGAAGTGTTTTTGTTACATCCTGTCAGTGAGCTAGCATTTACATGTCCTAAGATCCTAGTCAAGGCAAAAGCAAGCTTTTTCTGAAGAATACTATGTTGGAGAAGGTGAATTAAAGCCTAGCAGAAAACCATACTTCAGTCACTAAAACATGATTAAGGAGATTAGTTTACAGGTAAAAGCAATTTTTAATTGAATCTGTAGGTATTGAGACATTTTTCAGTGCCTGATCTTGAGACCGAGACAGTAGCTAAACAGTCTGTAAGAGATATTGCCAAAATATTAATTCTTTCAGTTTCTGAGAGATGTCTTAAATATCTGTTAAGAACAGAAGAGGCTATCAGCCTGTAAGGACTAGGAGAGAAGCAAAGGCTGCACCACGTTTCTCATGAAAAAAAAATTAACCCTGATGCTGACTAAAAGGAAACATCTCTAAAATCATGAAAATTTGCTTCCTAAAATATAGAACCTTCCTGGGTTCTGGCCCTTTGGAGTGATTTGTACCTACATTTACATCTCATCTATACATCTTGGTTTCCTGGAAAACCATCACTCAGTAGGTGCATACCTTGGTTTTGATGTCATACAGATGCAGGATGCAGCAGGGGCAGATGACTGGACTCAGGAACTGTGAAACACATGTGCCATAATCCAGTTATGGTTTATGAGTGTAAATATTAAGTAAAAGCAAGAAAAGTTATGTATTTCTCATTATTTTGTAATCATTATTGTCACGGTTTAGGGTCAGGGCGGCCCCTTAGACCTATAACAGATGCTCTCTGTTAAACCCCCTCCCTCCCCAAAGGGGAAAACAGGCTGCTAACTTCAGAAAGTGCAGTTAGTTAGAAGCACTGAGCTGAAAAGTAAAATTACAGAACAGCATTAGTTCTGTTCTCACTCAAATCAGGACATTATTTAACATTATTTTAATTACATAAATATTATTGTAAGCATTTTCTTCCACATAAATGTGGTAGGACATTTCTAAACAAGACATCTCAGAGCCCTGCTTCTCTACCACATGGAAAATGCCCTCAGTGCATTGGAAAATGTAACAGTAAACTTCAGCGATATCTAATATCGCTGAATATAATATAATATAATATATGAATATAATATCTACTTTATTATTTTGTAATAAAGTAGAAGTTCACCAGATTAATTTGAGCAATATCACATGATCCAACTCATTATAAAATGTATTCATTTGATTAGACTTGTGAGAAGTAACAAAAAAAGACCCCTGAAATGAATAAACTTACTTAATCAATTTACAATATATGACAAATTAAGAAGATTACTGCAGTGTCTCACAGGCATCTACAAAACTAAGTAAAATTAATGATAAACAAAAATGTGCTCCCTTTGTGGTTTATTTTCACCCAGCTGTATCCAGCTATGAAAGGACTATCAAACAAAACACTAATTAGTAGTCAGTTCAAGACAGTTTCAGAAAGTAATCCCTTGGCTTCCAGTATCCTTTTGATACTGTCACAATTTCAGGAAAGTGCCTGTAAGTGCACAAACCCAGTTTCTGCTTAGGGGCAAGAGGTAGTCTTGAAGTACATGGGCTTTCTATGCAGTACGTGAAAGATAAAACAGCTGAGAATGGCATCCACATGGACTAGCAGCCTGAGTGAGAGTTGACTGCAAGGCTATGTCTTACCCCTTGTTGCCTTGTAGCCTTTCGCAATTAGTTCCCATGCTGCAGGGAAGACTCTCCAAAGTCTTAAAACCCTTGAAAGTACTTAAAAAACCTTGAATAGCATTCCTTTCCATGGAGTGTGGCAGCACTGTTTAGTCATTTCATCTAAGTTACTGCTATCTATCCCCCATGATGTGGAATACAGGGTCCACCTCCTCTTCCCTATACATACAAATTTTTAGGAAATTCATCCAAACACTAGTCTAGACTTGCAAACACTAACTGAGTCTATCTTAGTCTATTCATTGCCTCTTATGGCAAGACTTCCCTAGAATCCCTTCTGTTGAAGCTGTTTCACTGTTTGGAGCAATTACCTATCTACCAGCCAGAAAGAGAGCACATGTGCATGACTGTAGCCTCATGATTAGGGCACTTCCAGAGAAGAAGACAGTGCAGTTCCCACTTTCACATGAGTGAATGCTTAACATCTAATACAAAGACTGTCCTTAAAAGAAGGAATGCAAACCAGGTCTCTTTGAAGTGAATGACCTAAACTACTAGACTGGAGCCATTGGCCCGAGAAATACTGAAGATACTATACTGTTCTGGAATTTTTGACAAAGCCTGTCTTTATTTATAAGAGTTTACAGTATACTGACTATGGTAGGTGCAAGATGCATATTCTTCAAATAAAGAATACTATAAAAATATGTACTGATTTATTGTGTTAGCCACTCAACTACTGAAAAAAGGGCAGTGCTATCATGTCTTCCAATTGCCTTTTAAAAGGTCTGATCTCTGTGTTCATTTTCAGGTGCCAAACACCAGGAAAATATTTGTGAAATGAACACTTCTGTTTTGTTCAGCCATATAAGAGTACTAGAGAGGGGATAGGCTTTAAAGTATAACCTACAGCCTTTAATGCTGGGTTTCTTTCCAATCATCATATTAGCTGACTTGGTTCCACTTACAAAGTGCTTACTCGTGGATTGATTGTTTAAAAAAATCTAGGTGTACTGATAAGACTCAAAGACTCTCCTGACAAAATACAGGATGGACAAATTGGAAAATAGAAAATAGCTTTTGTAGGAATTGATTTTGTTTTAACATTGTGGGACTCATTTTAACAGAAAATACAATTCTCACAGCCAGCTACCTGACTTTAAGCTAGTTACCGCTACATTCCTTCATAGTTAATAGAGAAATTAGCACCTCTAGAAGGGGATTCATCTCGTTTATTTTACCTATCTGTTTATCTGCATTGACTGCAAAGTGAGCTTCACCTTACTAAAAAATATTTAGCCAACAAATTTTCATATACTACCTTAGGTTCAATGGATCCCAAACTCTGAGTCTAAATTCAGTAAAAATTCTTCAGATCATGTGTGTTTCATATTCACAGAAAGATCTTTTCAAGTCACTGTAGGGTACAATTCATGTTAACTTCAGGAAGAACTGATGTTGACTGATGATTGAGCACAAGGACATTTTACAAACACACTTGTCCTGAGTATGTCTTAACCTCGAACTTCAGCATACTTTCTCCTTTTCCTCCACAAATCCCATAAATAGAGATTTCAACATATGAAACAAAAACCCAATCCTAATAGATCTAGTAGCTCAAGGAAGAAGTATTCTGTGGTCCTACTCTTGAAATCCACAGCTCTTTTATCAACCTCTTCTACTATTCCTTTAGAGTTTTAGTGAAATCACTTAAGAGATTCCAGTGATATTAATCCTCTATCTACTAAAGTCTATTATACCTGGATTTTTGCCAAGCAAAATAGTGTCTTTTACTTCGGTATAAAAATGTAGATGTAAAAGTAGAGTGTTGGGTTTTTTAATTTTTTTTTTTTTTTCCTCAGCCTTCCATAATATTGCTCTAATGTTATATTCTGAAGCCAGACTAATCCTTAAAAACACTGTTACACAAATAGAGTAAACAACAGCCCATGTTGGTTATAGATACTGTGGCTCACTTGAGAAGCAACAAAATTAGAGCTTTTACCCTACTTGGCTATCTCATGCACCTACTCACTAACTTGCTTTGTTCACTAAGTCTCCACTTCCCATCTGAGCAGGCAGATCACGGCTGGTCTGGGAAGCTCAGGCAAGAAGTTGTGTCTGTTTGTGTTGTGTTGTTGCTTACAGTTCTTCACCTTCTTTCCTGGATCCCTTCTTCTTTCTGAGACCTCTTATTTCCATGAATTGTTAATTTTCAACACCAGTTCTTCTTCCAGGAATTCCAAGCCTCCAGTTTTCCTAGTCAAAATAGTCTATGTGCAGAAGCATAATGCATGATCAACCTCTTGACTGGTGGTTCTACGTCATGTCTTTTTATTAATTGAAGGATTTAGGATGTGTCACTTTTGTTTAGTTCAGATATTATAAAAATTTACAGCTAGCCTGTGCCCATTGCAGCTGAGAAGTAGTAGGCTTTTAACAGTTAAAACAAATAACAAAATAAAACATATATAACTATTTAAAAAGCTACATGACATAGTAGCTAATGCACCAAAAATTTCTCTAGAAAATCTTAGGATATTTCTGCATTTTTAATATAATTTCACTTTAAAAAAAAAAAAAATAACAGAAAGATTTCTCATTGCTCTTTTATGTGATAATATGGTACCTTGCATATGTAATATAACAAACTCTTTGTATAAATAATAGTTCTATCTTAATGGAAACAGAAAGAAATTAAAAAATTGTTTAGTCTTCCAGTTCCAAGGTGGCCCAGTATTACAGAACTAATAGTAAGACCTCATTCTTATCATGTGTATAGTGGTCTTTTGTTTCGGTTAACTAAGAAACACTTTCCATTATGAAACATTATTGGTGCCATTTTGGGGATTAGCTTGTATACCTGCATTATTTGTAGGAAGTCTGACAGAGGAGAATTCTGCCGCCAGGAAAATACCAATGGCTGATGCCAGGAAATGATCTTCAGTTTTGACTGGGCAATAAACTATAGAGAATTACTGTTTTCCTGTTGGGGTTTCCATTATTGCTTTTTGACTGGCAGCATACCAAAGCCACAGATCTTCTAAGCATGGAATCCTACTCCTCCTGCAGCTACATTAACATCCACTGCAGTGAAAAGTACTAGGAGCAAAAGGTAATTATAAGAAAAAGATATATGGGCATAATTGTAGAGATCCAGGATGGATATCTAGAAAGTCCTACTTGCAACATCTTCACTACTGAAGATTGGGAGGAACATGACACTAACATATACAAATAAATGTCACAGTTAGGAAAGCATTGAATTCCATTAGACAAGTGATATGAATGAACAAGGATCTTTCCCAACTTGGTTTTCACAAGGCATTTCATATTCCACTGAATTTTCCTAAGCTGAAATTCAAACTTTATTTATGATTTGATATTATTTCTCAAAGAGAATACAATTTCTGTTTGTGCCACCTTTTACAAAAGATATAATTACATTTTCAAAACTTTTTTCTAGTGACTGATTTATATCAGATGTCAATCTTTTCCCTCTACACACAATCATTTCCCCCTACCACAGCTAATCCTGTGTCTTCAGTAGTAGTGATTGAGGTCAGTGGCAAGTGTCAAAGCTGAACTGGTGTTGCATATAAAAGAGGGGGGAGTTATTACAGTTTCACATGATAATATCTGTCATGGTTACTAATTCTTACTTATCTGTCCTACTGAGATCCTGCATAGTCATTTATTCATTCAAAAGTTCATGCAGCACATGTATCATTGAAAGGACATAGGAATGCTTCTTACATTTTTTTGTAATGTTGTTATTTTTTTTAGTGTTTCATTGAGATAACTATAATAAGGCCAAACACAGTAATGATTAGCAGAAAGAGGCTCAGCAGGAAATGAAACATTTGCCCCAGAGGGGAACAGAACAGTGCCCTCTCCTTGACTGCTATTGATCAGCCCCATTGAGGTCAACATTAGGGAGCTTTCAAATATTCAAACAGTTTGCATTAATTACATCTGTTCCAAATATGTTGTGACCTGAAACAATTTCTGTATTTTAGCTTGTCCCTTCTATAATTTTTAACTGCTGGATACAGAGGTTTACTTCATGATGACCTTTTGCAAATTGAAGTCTACCTGTGGAGCAATGAAACAAATCGCTGGTATTGTAGTAGTTGGTATTGTAGGATTTCACTGATTTGTATTTTATAGTGCATCTATTACAGATATCTAAGTAATTTCCACTATTTACCTTCCCTCTTTTTTGTAAGGAGAGATTATATAAAATGGCTACTGCAGACTGAAATATTTTTAATTTCTTTTTTCAAAAAAGTTGTAAACATACAACAATCAGGTTTTTTGAACTAGTTTTCATAAACTCTTTTGAAGATCAAACAGAACATTTAAAGGAATAGTCTGATTCCCAAGGTTAAAAAGTTTAGTACTTTTACTGATCTATTCCTTTACAGAGTCCAATAATTGTGGATGGCTACAGCACAAATTTCAGAAAATCAAATAGTTTTGGTTTAGGATTTCAAAAAATATATTAATATTATGAATTACTGGTTTTCATTTTACTTTTACTGGGCTAGTATCAACATCATGCTTTTTGTTTCTAAGTTATACTATTTATCCATGTAATGTATGAAAAAAAAATAGAGAAAAACAGTTGGTACAAATCCAAGTAATCCAAGCTGATCAGTTTATATGAAATGATAGGCAAATCTGAAATGTTACAAACAGGGTTCCTCTAAAGCTGTATTGAGAAGATGATATGCTGTACTGCACTATGTTTGATTAAAGCTCCTTCTTCAGAAAGAGAATTAAATTTAAAAATAAAAATAAAGTGGTATGATTGATTAAATTAAAAGATAACAAAAGAGAAGGATTTTTTCTTTTTGATTGGAATAACAAAAAGAAGTGATGGCATGCATATTGTATGTGTTACAATTGCCTCCTATATTTGATATTACTTATGTCTCTCATCTCCTGTTCTGAAATATTTGAATTGTAGAGTAATTAAATACTCTCTTACATGCAAATGAATGCATAGGACTTTGTTAGAATGAAAGGCCTGGCTAGGCTATGGGCATGATAGGAGGAATGAGTGTCTAAAAATGACCATGTTAAAATTCCCCTTGGGAGAAATAGCTGGAACTCATTCTAAGCATTAGGGAAGACTGGGATGAAAATAAGAGCAAATCCCTTTCAGTGTCAAGGCAGTGCAAGCTCAGTCACATTGTAATTTCAAATGTGAATGTTGAAATGCCGAGCAGTTGGAGTAGTTCAGTTTCTTGTCTCCGGTATGTGTGTACTGAAACATGGACCAGTAAGGGACATTAACAGTTAAACAGACATATCTTGTTAACATGTCTGGGAAACACTTGTGATGTCACAAGAAAGCGATGCTGAACCACTAAAAACTGTGAAAGATGCTTGTGAAAGATAAATGCTTCTCTAATTGCATTGCATCCTGTAACTATGAAATACATATATTCAGTTATAGGGAACACTAAGGTTCTTAAAGCATATGTGGCAAATCAGGAAATGTGTATTTGAGGACTTAAAAAGGTACAGTTTTGATTCTGCTAATAATAAATGCAAAGAAGCCTTTGCTGACTTTTATGCGTATTCAACATGCAGAACTGCAAGAGCACTTACATGTGCATAAATAAAAGAAGCCTCATATAGGTCTGAATGCTACATATCGCGAGACATTTATAAATATACTTTGGCTTGACTTTTGTTAAGTGTGAAAATAGTACTGCAGCATGTTACCCATCAATGACTAAATCTATGCATTTGATAATGAACCTTTTTCTTCTCATTCTGTGTTATGATGAGTCATTGTTTTGATGAAAACCTCAGCCAAAAAATTCAGGCACTCTCACCTAACAGGCAAATTGCTGAGAATCCCTTACAAAGCAGTAAACCAACACAGCTCTTACTGGCTGTGATGATCGATGCATGCTGAGGATACTGAAAACCTGAGAGGACTGTAATCTGTGAAGAACAGACCAGATAGTTCCATTTTAATGTGCATTATGTACTTTTCTCTTTAGAAAATCTCATTATTAACCTTAGCTTGAAACATAAGTTCTAACACGATACTCTCCTTATGCGTTACAGCAGTAGCTTTTATTGAATATACTGGATTCTTATTAGTCTTCACTTAATCCTAGTTTAACAAATGTTCTTTTTCTTTAAAAGTTCATTAGCATTAAAAGTCAATAATTATGCTGCAGAAGATGTACAGCTTACTGTACATATAAATGCAGTGTGTGTACACTAGTGGGGGCTGCTGGCTCCCTAGGCTGGCTGCTGGTAGCAATGGGGGCTCCCCATGGAGGGTCCGTCAGGGCACGGCCTGGCAGATGGGACCTGTCCCACCACCACAGCCAGAAGCAGGGCAGCCGGGGGCACCAGGGCAGCCCCACCCTTGGGCATCAGATATCTCCATGGGGATGGGGACAGGTGCTATGTGGGCGAGTGGGTGGGCCTGGACCAGCAGCGCCCATAGCTGGACAGGGCTGGACGCTGGGGAGCTGGAGGCTGGTGCAGATGCAGCATGGCTGGGGCTGGGGCTGATGGCCCTGGGGGTCCGATGGCCCTGAGGGTCTGCCATGAAGTCCTGGTTGTGTGCAGGATGAGGGGAGGCCGGGCAGGGCAGGGAGCAAGGACAGGCTGCAACAGTCAGGGCTGATAGTACCTTGGGACCCCAGGGTACAGCTATAGAAGAAGCAGAAATGCACAGCTATAGGATTTATTCCTGAAAATTCTTATGGTTTTCTTGTAGAGATTACACGTGCTTCACAGATAACTTCTGCTGAGATGTAGGCCAAGAGTTTCCAGAAATGAAATACATATTGATCTGAAAGAGCAGTGAAAATGCTCTCATTTGTTTGACTTGGCAGAGACTGATAGTATAAATGTCCTGAGTCACTGCTTACGTACTCTGAATATCATCTCTGTCTTCTTAAAAAGCCCGCTGGTATCATAACTATTTTATGACCAGGTAAACACTGCATTTAGAAATCTACAGGTTACCAGTACACTGTGCTTCCAGGCAGTTGTTTGCACTGTGAGACTGTGTGAGCAGGTTGGGGCAGAGCAGTGAGCGTCTCTTCCCCTGGGGCAGGGACCACAAGTCTGCAGGGGTCAGAGGCTGGTCCAAGCTGCCAGTTAGTGTGAGATCAGCATCTGGAGCTTACAGGTTTAGTAATGTGATCATAGGCTGTTCAATGCCAGATACCCTCAGTGCCAACGAACAGCCTTAATGATTTACTGGTAGGAGTGTAGCTGTACTGTCCATGAAACATATTTATCTCCTTCACTCTAAACTACGACCTCTTATACCCTTCAAATAAATTCAACCTATCAAACATTTAGGATTTTCAAGTGTTAATTAAGTTAAAATTGGGCAACTTTAGGAATTAGCTTGATGATGAAGCAGCATTGTATGTAATGTTTTCTTTGCCAATTTGAGGCAGAAGAGGTAGGGTCTGCCTTTGAAACTGCTGTGTAGGTGGTAAAGTGCTGCTAGAAACGTCCAAGAACATGATGACTCTTTGCTGTAAGTCAAGAAATTAAGGGTAATGTTAAAGAGCATGAACTAATTTCCTTTATGTTTTTGTTTGAGAAAATATGTATCTGCTGCACATACCAGGGTAGAGTGGTTTTTGCACTTGCACTGAACACGGCAGGAAAAAACACAATCTAACTACCAAAAAGGTATTTTTAAATTTCCAAAATTAAAATAAGTAGTCAAACACACAGCCTGACTCTTCTGTTTTCCAAGTTGCTTAAACCCATGCTTTAGAGACAAATAAATTGGTTTTATTAACTTAAGGTACAGTGTAAAAAATCTCAATTAATCAGTTGAGCTAAATTAGGAATGATATATGTAATAGTGTCAGAAGTTCCTCCATGCATGTTGCTTTCAAATGAGGTACTGTGAAGACTAATCACAAATGTGTACAAAATGGAATAGTTGCATTAAGGAATCAGTATACCATAACTTGGTATTTTCTTATTTGAATGCATGGTGAATAATAGACACAGTAAAATATACGGCAGCTGCCTGATAAATAATTTTACCTCCCTTAGCAATTATTATGCACAGGAGTACAACAGAAGTGTCTATCAGTGTTGAAATCTCTTCACTATTTGTATAAGAATGAATACAAATCAATAGTTCTGTTGTATCCTTTGAGTAACCAAGATGGATGAGAACATGGTGACAGTCTGTCTAGGCAATACAAGACAAATGTCTTCAGTGAGTAACAGGATACATATCACAATGTTTTCCTTTGTGGGGTTAATCAAGTACATTTCTTTATTGAGTACAGTAATGTTATACATGTTTTTGACCAACTATTTTAACATGGTGTTAGTTTTCCTATCGCTATTATTTCATTAAAAATGTAGAAGGTATTTATTTTATTATCATCTTAAATTGTTGAGTCATTTACTTCAATATATGTGCTTTTCTTTGGAAAACCTCTCCTTCACAGTAATACCAAAACTGAATTGTTTCATATCGGGTATTCAAGTTCAGAAAATATAAACGTGTGCAAGAATTTTAGTTTTTGAAGAGTAGATATTTTTAATTTTAGGCTTGCTACTATGAAATCAAGTAGTATTTAGCCTCTTAACCTGCTGACCTACAGAGATAATTCTGAAGTTTCGAGAGCATAGACACACGACAGCCCAAATGCTTTCTTCCTCTTTCAGACCTCCAAGTATGAAGAGACAGCCAAGCACCTTAATTATACAGGAATAATCAATTGTACATAAAAAAAAGCTGAGGAAACAATTTTATTTCCTTTAGAGCAGTTCTGAGAGTTGTATTGTACCCTCAACTGAAGCTGATGTTGTGCTTTCCCAGAAGGGGTAATCAGAAGGTAAGCAGAAGGGTGGGCAGTGGGCTAGCTGCCAAAAATGTCTTTATTGTAGTCCATAAAAGCTGACTTGCTCAGTTTATGCCTCAGGTGGACTGTGGTGTATTGTGTTTTGAGAAAAAAAAAAAAAATAAATCTAGAGAGCACTGTGATTTATAAAACATGATTTCTGAGGAAAACAGTCTAGGAAAAAAGACTGGGGAGGGAACAACTTACCAACTTTGGTTTTGGAGAGCAGTACCAGAACTAACGGACTCAGAATTTTCTGTACAAAGATTTTAATTTGAAATTGAATAAAGGAGCTGTATTGGTTATAGGTGCCCAGGTTTTGCTAGAAGGGGGATTCAGGCGCAGCCTCTGTGAGGAGAGGCTGGTGGTGCCCTGTGCTGGATACAGATGGTTCCAGCCGGCTCCAACCGACCCACCAGAGGGCACAGCTGAGCCCAGCAGCACAGATGGTCGAGCCTCTGGGAAAATCTATTTAAGAAAGGGTGAAAATGCCCTACAGGTAGAGGGGGGTAGAACAACGAGAGATAAGAGGCAGCTGGGGGAACAACAAAGTCGGAGGAGGAAGTGGGGCTGCAGGCATCAGAATAAGGATTCTCCTGCCCTGGAGCAGGTGGTTATCTCCTAAAGGAACTGCAGCTTGTGGAGACCCTGTGTGTAAGCAGGGGTAAAACGTGAGGAGGAAGTTACAGAGAAACTACAGTGTACTGATTAGAAATCTCCTCCCCCTGTGCTGCTCGGTGAAGTGAGGGTTGCATGAGGAGGCTGGAATGAAGTTGAACCTTGAAAAAGGGTGAGAAAAAGTGTTGTTTGTCTTTTTGTTTTTCACTACACAAATCTAACTTAATTGGCAATAAAATAAATTAATTTTGCCCAAGTCAGGTCTGTTTTGTGGGTGACAGTAATTGGTAGGTGATCTCTCTGTCTAATCTCAATCCACAACCTTTCTCATCCCATTTTCTCCCTCCATCCTGCTGAGTGAGATAGCAGCTGAGTGGCCATTTTGCTTTTATTCAAGGCTAACTCACAACAGCAAGTAAACAAACTGTCTCTACTGCAAGAGTGAAAGTGGTGAAAGGGAATGCCCAGGGAGACTTTGGCAATCTCATTTAACATATTTTTTTAAAAAACGCTAAACCAACATCTACCAAAATGAGCTGGGTAGAGATCTCTTATAGGAGAACAATCAAAATGTCTCACAATTCTGTCCCTTACTTTGCTATGATTTGGTAGGAATGAAATACTCAAAAAAATTTATATATAAAAAATCTTTTTAGAATTGTTTTGGCTAAGGAAAAGAATGTTTGTTTTTGTTTTTTTTTTTTTTTAGTTTTCCTGTGTGAAGCATACTATAGATCACTTTAGAAAAGACAGCTAAGCTAAACAGCAGCAGTTCCATGAAAATGTGATGAAGGTGAAATTGAAATCAGTCATGTTGAAGTACAGCATAGAAGTATACAGAAACACTGCCATTTTGCATTTGGCATCTTACTTCTTTAAATTCCAGGAGGTTGCTGACCAGATGAACAAAAACCTTAAAACTTAGAATAATGTTGTTTTAGCAAATGTCACACTACCCTGCATTTTTTTCCTTCCTACATAGTTTCAGGAATTTAAACTAGAAAACTGGAAGAACTACTGGAATAGTGATAGGAATAGAGGATTCACTGGGAGAAAAATTACCAAAAAGCCTGGGTTTTTCAATTTAACATGACAGCTGAAAGAGCTTATTAAGTTGATCACTCTTAATAAATATTATAGGTAGTTGAACATAAGGGTAAAAAAATGAGTCATTAAAAGTAAAATACATCATTAGTCTAGGAACTAGACAGCAGTAACTTAAGGAAAGAGTATTGACAATACATTCCATCTGTGCTGGAAACAAGAAGAAAACTTTTAACCATTGGAAGACTGACGATATTCAAATATCTCATTGTAGCCCTGAACAGATCCTGTGGCCTGTGTCAATAAAAATTGATTTACTTTGCTTAGATATTTACAATAATTTACAATCAAAATATCATTAAATACAAAACATCCACAATCAATGCTTGTCAGAAATATTGCAAATCAATTTTTTAAAACAAGTATGCAAAATTGGAATTCTGGTATTCATGGTATGTAGAAGCCGAGGATGTTCTATGTCATAGATGATTAAGAGAGACACCATGTCTGTTTTGTTGTCTACTGAGATGTTATGATCCAGTATGAAAGAGAAACAGTGTCCATTAAGAAGATAAAATGTACCTACTGCATTTCTTTCAATTATTGCTTTGATTTAAATATTTATGAAGCTGGACATTCTCCTGTATGAATCAGATGTAAATCATCAGTTATACTTCAACTGGAAAACAGACCTTTAAGATTTTATTTTTTTTATAAAGCAAGTGGAATTTCAAGTGAACTTTTAATAATTATTCTTCATTTTGTGTTTTGTCAGCTGTTCATGGCTGAACAGAAGAAGATGTAAAGTGCAACAGTAAAGTAATGTAATAACTTTGGGTGAAATATATCTCAAAAGAATTTATTTTTTTTTTAATGGTAAAATAATAAATCCATCTGAGCCCACAAATAGATTTCAGAAAAACTTGATTTGACTGTCTTTCATGTACATATAATTGCAAGTTGGTTGATAACTGGTTCCAGAAGAAATCTATCAGCTTAGCAGTTAGGAACAATGAAATCTAAATTTGTTAAGTTTGAATCATACAAATTTATTTGCAGAGTTTAATTGAGCTATAATATTTTCAGATTAATAACTCTTCCAAGATGATTGCTGAAATGATGTTCTAATAAATGCCATTCCAACCACATAATCAGATTTGAAAAAGTCACAGACAAGTCATTTCTCATATTTGAAAGGGAAAAAAAACCCAACACCTTTACTTCAGAATAATTGTGCTGCTATTTTTGATGACTCAGAAGAGGCCGTTAAGTATACCAGAAATGCTTGTGAAGGTATTTGCCAAGCACATTTCAGTGCTGTCCTTTGGAACAATGCATGTTTACAAACCATGATCCTTGTCGAAGTGTGTATCACAGAGTACTGCTAAAGAAATAGTAATAATTCAGAACCAGCAGCATACATGAGTTTACTCTGTGGATGTCGTAGCACTATGATAAGGGCGCTACGTCTGAATTGCACCTTTTCCACGATATGCTGGCTTATGCGCACTCTTTCCATGCACATTTGCCAGCGACCTATCCAAACATCCACATCTGCCTGAAAGACAGATTCTTTGTTCAGATTAGAAACTTAATTCATTTAGGCTGTGCATTTAAATGAGACGGTTTGAGACGATAGTAAATAAGGATTCACAACCTTTATCAAAGAGCACTGAAAACTGTTGTGCTGTAGTACACTTTCACTGATATGGCTGAAAAAGTTGTATTGAACAGCTGAGAAACATGGTGTAACTTTAATCAAACTCCCATCATCTACACTTGTGCAGGAGAATTGAATGACCGTGCAGATAACGAAACCATGTTTAGAATAGCTGTAAAACAAGGTAAGTACAAAGATGGCTTGTTAGACACATCTGTGTCCTATTAGAATGAAACTGTTCCAAAAATGCATCAATACGCCACATCACTTGTGTATCCGTATTAAATTCTTGGTCATGGAATGGGTGAATAAGAGAAAACAGAAAAATCAAGTCATTGAGAGAAACTGTAAAATAAAGATTTCTGTGTAAGCGAAGTCACTATGTTTAAAACTAAGAAATTATTGTTTTGAAGTAAATTATCTTGGACTGCCTTACAAGTAGGCAGATATTCATGTTATGTTACATGGACTAGACATTGCAGACTGTGGACACAAAATCAATCATAATCACTGTTGAAAACAGATATATCTTGGTGGTTTGCCCTGTGTTCAACAATCATACATTTTGACTGATGTGAGAGTGAAGGTATAAGCTGCGGATCTGCGATATTCATGAAACAGCACATTTGCTTGGCGCTGAGGTAAATCTAATGCTGGTTACTTTGTATGCCTTTTTGGAATGTAATGTTGTTGTTTCTATGATAACCAAGAAAAAGCTGAAGGTTAAAAAGTGGTGAAAAGGGAGCACTGTTATTACTGCATGTTTTCTATGTGTCATGGAAGCTTCCATTATCTCTTCTAGAAAACTGCAGGAATACACTTCCTGTTTTCATGTCTCTAAAAGTCAACTGATATCAATGTATTGAGCCAGTGAATTCTTCTAGGACAAATGACATGAAACTGGAAAGTTTCTGCCAGGCAAAGTCTTTCTGTTTCAACAAGGAAGAAGAGACAATATCTACAGTGTAAGCTGTACTGTATCCAGTAAATTACAGAATTGCATGCTATGCCATGGACATTCAGCAGATGACTGGATCAACAGCATCTAAAGCATCTTATCCAAAGGTGGATCTTTAAGACAGGTCAGTTGAATTACTTCTTGTTACATAGTCTTCCAATTATAAGGAGATCCTAGGGCCCTACATAACATCAATTAATCAAAGGAAGATAATGAGCTATTTGTTAATGGTACACTTACACGATTCATATATATTTTGATTCCTTATATGTGTTAAAGATCTCTTCTTATCAACAGATATGCAAAGCTTGAATGCTGTAACATGAAAACATATGGGAGGTATTATAATTAAGAACATAATTATTATTACTATATTACTACTACACTTTAGCAATGGTTATCATTTATAAATAAAATCTGCATAAATCCTTTCTAAAAAAATCATTATAATTTCTTACCTCATGTGGTAGCATTAGCTTAAATATCTAAGTCTTGATTCAGTGGTTACCAGCACAAAAAGGAAAGATCTTATGAGGGAAAATACTGTGCAGCATTGTCTCAGTAGAAAATGGTAGGACTCACAATGCATATCTTACTGTACTCAACTTGAAAATTAAAGATTTATTAATGAACTTTAAAATCAGAAGGGACCAGTATGACCATTTTTCTTTTTTTTTAAGTGAGAACTGAAGTGTTTGTGTTGTGTTGCACATTTCTACTCAAGAGATTTCTAAGGACGGTAATAGCCTGTTATTCATTTATTATTCACAGAATTATATTTCCAAATTATTGTAACATAATATTTTGTTTTACAAGAGATAGTGGAAAGAAAAGGGGAGGAAGGGAGGGACAAATGACTTGGAAGATTGTTAGTGCTATGCTTTCCCATTTACTTCCCTTTTAGTTTGGATGGCCAAGACATCTCTGTGATCCTAAGCAAGGTAATAAACAATTTGCCTTGTAATCTTCCTCACTGCAGAAAAAACTAACTCATCCTTAAGTGTGCACTAGCACATTTCCTGAAAACATTAAGTCAAAAGAGAATATGGGTGGAAATTAAGGTTTTCTGTGTCTGAAAGTGGGGGAATAAAAGGAGTTCAAGCATTGTGATGAAACTGTTCAAGCACCATTGAGGTAGAAACTGGTCACTGTTGAATTGACATGTAATGACAAATTCATGGAGTACTATTAGCCATTATTAAGACAGTTTTATTGTAGGAAAAAGAGACAGTGCAGTCACAGAAAGAAAATTACTTACAAGGAAAGAGAAATTTTATCTCACAACTTTTAAGTTCTTGAAAGGCTTCAAAGCATTCAGATACAGCCATCAAAAGCATTGTTATGTGGAAAAAATGGTTTTCCTGATTTTGAAATTCAGTTATGACATTTGTAAAGGTTTAGAAGCTATTTATTAAAGGTCACATTCTGTGCTGAGTAGATTTTGTTGGATTCACAGGAAAAATACTAGAAACTAGTAGCTCTCTGCAAATGTAAAATGAAATTTCTCTGTAATCTCCCAGCACATATTTCTTAGACTCTAAGTGGCTGTGTCATTCTGTAAAATAAAGCATTTGACATATTACACATCAAAATTCACCAGTACTTGTAAGCTTCATGGATATTTAATAATATAATAATATAACTACTTCAGTTGTGTAGTGTGAGAGTAAGTTATTGTAGAATTAAAGCAAATGCAAACATTTAAATACATCCATTGCGTGTTTTGAGAAATGCAGTCTTTAAAAGTATGAGATGCTCATACATATCTCCTATTCACAACTGAAAATCGTGGCAAGATGTCTTAAAGGGCACTGATGAAAATAGTCATTTATGACAAATTTCTGGGTTTGTGGCATGTCATCAACAAGTGCAAAAATGTAGCTTTTAGCTGTCTCTTCAGAAGACCTACCTGTGCCATTGAAGGGAATCTGTTTCAATTTCTTAATATCTCCCTACTGCAGACATAAGAATGTTCTGGAGTGGACTTATATTAAGAGCCACTTAAGTCTTATCAGCTCAAGTGGAGGGGAAGTCCCATTTCTCCCACAATTTGAATTTTTCATGGCAAGATGGGCATGTTCCTTTGGGAACATCAAGCATCCTTCAGTCTTTTTCTTTGTATCTCTTATTTCAATTAATTCCTTAATAATTTTGGCGTTTCCTGTTTTTTTTTTTTTTCTTGGCTGTTTTTCTTAGTATACATTGTTTTGGTTTTTTTTAATTAAATTGAAAAATCAATAGAAAAAGAAATAAAATGTGATTTCTGGTTAGTATAACTGTTAATACATAATTTATTTTAAAGTCTTCAGATGCACTTGATATGACTTACCTTTACTACCTTACAGTTTAAAGATCCCAATCCAACCTTGTAATCCTCAAGGTTAATCTTTATTAAATAAATCCAAGAAAAAGAACTTAAATGGCATTTAAATGAAAGGTTTTTTGCAAATACAGAATGTCTGATGCTTTAATTTCATGTGTCTCATGTTTTGAATATAAAGTTTGAATTGAAAGACAACTTCTGCACAGCTCAGCACCTAAACCCATTTAAGATTCAGAAAACAGATCTGCTCTACTTAGTAGGTTTTCTCAGAGCTTACTTAACACAATTTACAGGAGCAGATTCTGTACTCTATGGCAACATCCCTATTTTAAAAAATAAAGTAGTTTAGTGGCTAACATGCATCTAAAGGAGACTCAACCATATGAAAGCATTCAACCTGTGCCTGCTGTTTCTTAGTGATGTACCTTGAAACTATTCTACAAGCTGTTCTGTTGCAAAGGCAATTGTTTGCTGTTGTTGAAATTTGACTGATGTGTAGCAGGGAGTTGAAGATTTACTGGAGAAGGAGACAATGTGAAAGTTAGTATGGCTGAAGTCTGTTCACAAAGGTCCATGCCTGAGAGATAAGACTCTTGGTCACATCTTTTCCTAAGAAATTTATAAGTAAAATACAGAAGTAGCACTGGAAACAGAGACCAGAGATTTATCAGGTAATATGTCCACTACACTATAAACTGATGTTCTCATTGCTGTTCTCACATTAGCCACTAAAGAAGAGATTTCATAGGATCACACTAATTGGAAACATCTGGTTTTCCTGTGGTTCACATAAGACATCAACACTCATATTCCATATTCCTGTTTTCCACATTCCACACAGGAGGTCAGAGGCAGATGGAAAAAGGCAGTAAGCACTGTAATTCACATCAAAAAGTCTAGCAGATAAACATCCAGATTCAGAAATAGAATTTGAATTCTGAGCTGGGAAATAAAGCCAGTTTCCTAGGAAATTTGACAAACCACCAAGCAGCTTTCAAATGTACAAGAATGTCCTCAAAATTTATCTTAAAATTGTGATCTTACACTCTCACCCCAAAACAGAGACTTCACACAGAATTTAAGAGATTAGGCAAGAAAGACAGGCTACTGATTGCCTTCCAACCCAGCAGTTTGTGTTGCTGCTTCCATGGAGTTTTGACAGAGCTGCATTCCATGGAATTAGCAGTCAACAAATACTGTGCAATTGGGACACACCATGAAAAACAGGAATTGTAGTCTCATGTTGAAACAGTTCTAGAACTAATTTCAGTCATTTTCTAAGTAAGGGTAAGTGTTTCAATGGCTAGATTATTATGCCAAACCTTAAGCATGACTGAACTAATTTTCACTGAAAAGTTGTATTGTGTGTAACAGCGAAAGCTATTTCCTAATTATACTCAGAACATATCTACCAAATTCCCTAGAGGCGCCAAGAGCGAGAATTTATGAATCTCAGATGGCCTTAGAAGGCAGATAGGAAAAAAACTTACACCCTTGGCATACATGGAACAGAATTTTAAATGTCTGAGGAAATTTAATGAGAAATACAGACATTGGAGACATTTAAATACTATTTTGGATTTTACTCCAGGTGCATAAGTGGTGATTATGGCCTAAAGTGGATTTTGCTTTATGTCTGCTTTGACATATGAGTGGCAGTCTCTACTGAAGATAAAACGAATTGTTTCTAACCTGAATATCCCAGTGTTGTAGAGGGTATATATGAATACATAATTATTAACTATTTTCTTGGCTGGGATCCATCTACAATTAGATATCTCTAGAGTTCAGATCCTATTCTATATATGAAAGAATGGCATCTATGATGCAGAGAATTTACTGATGGGAATAATTATTTTGATTCAGAGACTCATTGACTATGTTGTCAATTAAACTGTGAATTTATATTGTTAAATATACCATTATAAATTTTTCCTTTCTATAATACCTGCCAATATTATTTCATACTTACCAATGGAAGACACTAAAACAGTGCTTTATAACCTCCAAAGCAAAACACTGAATGGTGGAAAAACTATTTTGTGTAGAGTTATCATTTTGGCCAGTGCTTATTTCCCAATTAATTTATTTGCTTGCTCTTTTGCTTTATTTAATCCTGACTCCTCTTTATAGTTTTACTTTGTATAAAATGGGTCCACTTCAGCTGCTTTACTTACATTCCTCAAATGAGAAAAAAATCCCTGCATAGAGTCTTATACAGACTATATCACCTTGCTGGCATTTGTATACTTGAAACAGTAATCTTTCAAACATACCTAAGTTATGTTAAAGAAATGCAGGTGATGTTTCCTTGTAATCAGTAGTAAAAATTTAAACCTGAATGGACATTTTCATAATTTTACCATGTAGAAAAATTATATGATGCTCCTAAGTACTGGTCACTTACTTTTTACATTAAATTACATTTACAGAACATTACATTCTGATGTATTCAACTGAATGCCTTCTAGTTTTTTCAAAAGATTATTTCTAAAAGTAAGTGTTTGATACAAAAGAGTCAACACTGGTAAGTTACCATGGTTTTGACTGTTACATATCAATATGAATATACTCCTACAATTCAAGTAGGAATATAGGTAGTAGACATACTCCCAGGCGGATCACAAAATCAGGATTAATCTGTTCCTTGCAAGATTAACGTCACACAGTGAAATGCCTGCTTTATATTAGTTTATGAATCAAAGACTTATCATCTTTTCCCAAGCTTTTTGCATAAAATAGGAAACATCATAATGTGAGACTCTTGATACTAGTTGCCAACAGAACAGAAAAGAAGAGAGGTTCTATTCTTTCAATAATAAATTAAAAAAATATGTCTTTCTTTTAGTACTGAACTTAATGCATATAAAGAATTTTGTATCTTGAAAGCTTTGTTTAAAAATAAATATGAGACTGGATTGAATTAAATTTTCATGTTACCACTCACCAAATCTAAAATAATTTGAATTTTTTATTTTTTTAATTTTTTTTAGATAAATAAGGTAATAGATATATCAGATATCTGACATTTTGCATGAATGAATTGACATACAGGAGTGATACCTGTGATGCTACATATTTTTGGTGGACCTGTGACAAGAGGGTGATATTCTCATCTAAGATAAGTAGTACATGCCAAGTTCATTTCCTACACTGACACTTTGAAACAGAACTGCAAGTAAATTCCATTTTCAATTGAAGTCTGTGACACAACTCCCACTGACAGGGTTTCATCCTTCACACTTAAGTGCATGAGCTACTCTTAGTCACATAAGCTTAGTCACAGCAAAGAAGTGGAAGCCTATTTTCAGCAACATTTTCTCAATATTCTAATTTCCTGTTTCCTCAAGTCTAGTAAATAGTTGGGAAATATAAAGAGGAGTCCAGCATAAAATTTTATGTTCCATCCTGGTCTGGCTGGAACTTCAACACGTTCCTTCTAGTCACTTGAATGATGGTTTACTTCACAACACCTTTCTGATTCAGCATGAAAGAATGACTGACAGTGATGCGGAATCTAGCAGAGGTGTACCAGGCTAATGACATCACTTTGCAATACCTAGACTACAAAAGCAGTCTTATTCTCCCTTTAGAACAAGTCAATAATGAAAATTGCACAAACATGGAAATAGGCATGGCAGCAAATGGAAAACATGAAAGCTATATCATGTTCAACAGGTATTTTTCTCATGAGAAAGACAGACGGTAGAGAACTTATCCTCGCCAACCTGAAACCAATATGGGGAAAAGATGAAATATCCATAAGAATAAACAATGAAACAAATAAAACATCTGCTTAGCTACAAATAGCTATATGTGTAATTGTACTCTTTGTAGGCTACAGGATGTTGCTTGTGCGTGGCTGCTAACATAACATTAGAGACAAAAAGATCAGGAAAGAGTCAAAAAAGATAGCTGCTGCCCTAAAGAGGTTCAGCCCTTTGGATACAGAAGACAAAGAAGAGCTATGTGTAAATAAGCTAATAAACAAGGCAGCAGACTTGTGTAAGAATATTCTAAGTAAAACAGTAGAATAGGGAGATAAATATCCAAAACTTTTGCAGAGTAAAGGAAGACCTAAAAATTATTTTATGTATAACTTTACACTGACAGTTTGGCTTTTGCCTTATTTTTCACAAATATCCTGGTATTCTAATCATCCATCCTACAAAACACTACTTTACACCTGTGATTTGCAGAGAACCAACTAGTTTTTCTCCATAAAAAAATGTACATTGACAATCTTTAACCAGAGAATAAATGAAGAACTGTTGCTTTAATTCATCAGTCTGTTTTTAAAATATTGCATCATTAAATATTGGCTTATTATTTTATATTTCAATTTTTTCCTATGAATTCTCTACATCTTGTGGACATTTTCCTGCTATGCCGATATTTACAGCTGAATGCAGTGTCCTCCAAATTGTTTTACCAGAAAAACAAAGATAGTTCCTATCCAGTTATTCTGGGTTGGGATAATTCTGAATCCACACTGTGTAAAAGAATTAATCTGTAATTTTTTTTTTTCTTCTAAAAGTTTCAATCTGATTTTTGGAAAGTGGGGAAAAAAATGAAAGTCCTGTGAATTATTTATTTTTTTTCCCCACATCTTTGATCTCAGTAATTTCTTAGACTGGTGCTAGTTATTTAAAAAGTCAAAACTAATGGAGCTTTAGATTTTTACAAGAAAATTTATTACTTTAATGTTCCACTCTTGGACTGTATCTGGAAGCTAAAATTTGACTGCTGTAAATGCTTGGTTCAAAAGGATGCATAATTAACCTTAACTCTTTTAATAATATTGTGTTATATTTTGACAACCAAGCAGTAAAACCTCAGCATGAACAACTCCTGTTTTTATTGAAATCAACAGACACAAACCATAAATAATTGTTACATGCCCTGCTGATAATACCAATTAGATAGCATCATACAGAAATTACTATAAACAAGTACTGTGTATTGTACCAGGGATTCCGAAGTTTGAGCTAAAACACAATATACGAGTTTGAATGTACCAATGAGATAAATTTTGTCATATGTTCTTTTCAGGGTTAGCAAAATTTGTAATTCTCAAAGGCCGTTCTATTAGACTACTTCATATTTTTATTCCTCTGTGCTCAATAGCAACAGTAGATAATGTGAAGCATGCATTTCAAGAATAGTCATTATGGTATGGAAGGCAAAACAACATGATAAACTCTGAGGTACTCTGGCATGGTGCAGCCCAGGTAAAACCAGGAAGTGTAAGTGAAATTTCATCTGGAACAGCAGCTTAAGATGAACACATCAGATAAACTCCATAGAGCATCTCAAAAAACCAGATGGAACTGTGAAATGAAAGCAAGAGATGGCAAGTGTGCTTGAAAGATATGTTCCACTTTTACACATGTTCTCTACTTCTTGTTCTACGAGCAAATTGAGAGATGGTCTAGATGTCAGGCCATCTGCTCAGTGCTTAGGAAGCCTGGTTGTTATCCTCTTCTGTTTTTCAGATGGAAGGCAAATCATTTTCTTTGTACCTACACAGCTCAAGACATTGTCCAGTGAGCATAACTGTTCGAACATGGGGCTTTCTTAAAAAAGAAACCAACAGCTTTAGCAACTCCTTAGAGGTGACTTATTTTTGAATGCTTAAGTCATTTTTAAAATCTGTTGTTTATGTACTCTGTTGTTTATGTGACCTCTACATCAAACTAAATGAACATTTTCAATGCTAGTTGTCCAGACCAACGGTCAAAGATGCTCACAGTCACCAAAGCCCACACACTCGGTGAGCATTTCAGAAAATAGAACTGCTTAAGATATTGAAAGTACTTGAAGCTCATTATCACTCATGAAAAGCTCTACCATACAAGTTTGAATTTTTCCCATATGAACACATTCTATGTCTGTGCAGGCTTCTTCTCAAATATGCCGCTCTTTTCTTTGGCACAGAAATGACTGAGGAAGTTAAAATAGCTTAAAGCTATACCTAGTCTACTAGATGCATGATGTAAGCATCGGACCAACATAATTTATGATTACCATCCAAAATTTCATGCTTCTTCTCAAAGACATTTCCATAGGCAAATTTCCAGACAGTTGATGCTATGAGAGCATTTTAAAATGACTTCATAATGTTAAATTGTAAAGATGTGGCACTGTCATGTCAAAATAGTACCACATTTATAGCTATCAGAAAGCCAATAACTGAATTCACTCTTACAGAAAAATGTTCACTGGGAACCTAATATCAGCTTTCACTGTCAATATTACTCACTTTACTAAATTCAGCCATGTCATAGGACTTTGTTGGGTATTTTTTCTCAAAACCATGAAAATACAAGTAGGGTTGAGTTCAGTGGGTTGGTCCTAACACTGTCACAATCCAGCACTATCAATACTCTGGATTAAATTGTAAGGGTCTATTTCTTCAAAATTGTTTGGTTTTGGGGTTTTGGGTTTTATTTAATCAATTCTATTTTGTTAAAGATTGGCTTCATAACCTTGCAGTGCTTCTTGAAAAACACAATACACTTCAGAGTTCAGCTCTTTGAATGTTCAGTGATTCATTTTATGATCTTTTCAACTGCAAGAATTAAACTGTAAAGTACTATTCAAGACCTTTGAGTCCAGACAATACAGAAGAGCAGTGCTCACAACGAAGAGAGAAAATTCAAGGGAAACCTCATGGAACTGCTAAGAACTTAAAAGGTGTGTGTGTGGGTGAGGTGAAACACCAGGACAAAAGCCTGATGCATGATAACAGAAACTTATCTTCATATTCTTAATCAGAATCACTGCTAGAGGTAATATGTCTGAGCAAAACAAGCATAACTATTGTGAATTTCTTAGACAGAAGATCTACTGTTTAATTTCTAATAACTCAGTTTCAAAAAAACTTTGCTCTTTTGCTCTGCAAATCGATGTTTTATCACCTCCAGGTTTTTGCTGGTAGTATATGTTCTATTACCCTGGTCAGGGTTACAAAATCTTTTGATTCATTCCATACATGTCTTTCTAAGAATCATCCTATGTATATAAGTAAACAGGGTACACATCAACAACTCTCTTTTCTTCTCAGATTACCTCAGAAGACTGATTTCTACTTGCTGCTTTCTATCCATAAAATAACCAGTTAAAATTGGCAATGATTAGAGGTAGCAATCAGCAGAACCCACACATTGCTGAATTTATAATTTGAGGTCACCAGGAACAAAGCAAAAGGAGAATAGCTATGCCACGACTGGAAATCAGTCACAGTGTCCTGTTGAAAGCTGTTCTGCCTGTGCCCAGGAAAGTTACAGATACTGGCTGTGACTCTGTTCTTCAGATTTTAAATAAGGTTCATAATAATCTTTCCCCTCTTATCTATCTCCTCTACTTGCAGTGCTAGGGACAAGAACTGCTTCTGCTGTATTTCTGAAAATCACTTGTCATATTGGAGCTGATAATATGAGTGGGACCCCTACAAGGTATTACATTATAAATAGTCAATACAAATTTCTAGAATAGTACTTTTCCTTGGTTTGGTAGTCAATTATTGAACAGTTTTCATCTTCAGTTTTAGACTGAAGCTTCTCCTTTATTTCCTGTCTTCTTTCTTTTGCTCTACTGAATTAATTTTTAACTAGGATTTTAAACATGGAAATATTTGTATGGATATTTAATTTTATGTATTTGAGAAACATCAGCAAAACTGCTGTACATTCAAGTGATCAAGTACAAATTCTGATTCTTGCCATAGACTGAAGGGAAACACTATTGCAATAAGAGTGCAAGAGGCATAGTTGGATACATTTCAGGAAAAAATTCTCCACTGCTGGTTGTTGCCTATAATGAATGCCTATAATATCTGTTTAAATAGTAATCAAACTTAAAACTAAGTGAACAATAAAGTCTGGGATATGAAACAGATTAAGCATTTTTAGGCATTTAAAATGTTATAAATCAATATATATTTTGACAAAAATTCAGGAAGACAAAACCATGAAATTAATTCAATTAATTATTCCCAAACCAGTAATGGCATTTCAAGCAACTAAATATTTTACAGCTGATAGACACTAGAGAACAATTTCTCTGGGGCTAGCAGCTGATTCATACTTGTTTTTATCTCCTCACTGGTATTTTCTCTGAGCATATTTGGCCACCCTTTGTTGCATTTGCACATTAATGAAGTGTGTGGCAATGCAATTACAAGGCTGAGAGCCATAATCATCCCTGCTCTGGTGTGGGCTCAGGGACAGTACGCAGATATACTCATCCCTTGTGGGGTGTGCTTCTCAGCACAATTTAGAGGTATTGAGATGCTTTGTTGGCAGCAGCTGCTGCTCCCCCTTCTGGCACCTTTCTGCTCTTCTTTGTTCCCAAGAAAACTCTCTAGCTGGACCCACTGAGCAGGCAGCAGTGGCATCAAGCTGCTTTCCTGACTTTTGCTAGAAGCACTGCTCCACAAGCCAATGAAAAGGAATTGTCTGCTGACACTAGAGAAGCACTCGGATGTCCAAAAAAACCCCAAAACAAAACAGAGAATTCCTTTGTGAACAGTCAAATCCTCTGTGAGGGTGACTCAGTGATTACCATTAAATAAATCATGCAGTGCAGTCACTTCTACATGTAGTTCATAGAACCACAGAATGGTAGAGGTTGGAAGGGACCTCTGGAGATAATTGAGTCCAACACCCCTGCCAGCGCAGGAACACCTAGGTCATGCCACACACGAATGTATTCAGGCAGGTCTTGAAAGTCTCTAGAAAAGGAGACTCCACAGCCTCTCTGGGCAGCCTGTTCCAGAGTTCTGTCACTCCCACAGTGAGGAAGTTTTTCCTCATGTTGAGGTGGAATTTCCTGTGTTTCAGCTTGCTACCATGTTGGAGATGGAAAGAGCAATGCACATTTGCCCTGTCTCAGACCTGGCATATGGCAGGGTTGTAGGAACCACTGGCACTAGTTGCAGTTTCTCTGGTGGGTCTTACTTATGTGGCATCAGGATCAGACACTAGTACCCAAGATCACTAGTTTAAGACCAGCAGAACTTTGTATATGCACCCTTCAGACATCACTCCTTCACTGCAGTACGGACATAGGCGGAAAGACAGGATGACTATAAAAAGGACCAAGACTAATTTGCATTCAGTCAAGACACTCTCATTCAGTCTCATCACTGTAAATCCTAAGTATGAAATCCATAACTGAGACAACAAACATTTCATTGGCTAGGTTACAATTGTGTATGCAAAACCATATTTTAAATTCAACATTATGACTGTGAAATAAATTCCTCTATTTTTTTTTTATTTTTTTTTACCGAGCTTCACAGGAAAACACAACTCTAAACTATTGAGGCATTAGCAAGAGGGATTTTAACAAAGTTTTTGAAGTACAAGCTGCTAAAATTAGGCCTGTATTAGAAAGATGATTTCAACAGTATTTCTGTATTAATTACTATCACCTCAAAACAAAGTTTGTAGCTTATCTATTTTATAATTAGGCTTTTGTTTTTATTATGTTTGTCTACAGTTTTAAAAACCTTTATGTTAGTCTGGTCCTGAACATTTCACTGGAATTCAGCAGGCCTATGCATGAAGAAAATATTTACAGGATCAGATATCTCTTTTGTAATAAGTTTGCTCTGCTTTTAGTGGCATGGGACTAAAACTAAGTCCTCATTAATAATATGTTACACAATGCAGAACATAATAATGAGTCATTTTTGTAGTGCTGGTTGCAAGAACAGATTAGAGTAATTGTAAAATAATTTTCACATTCAGACAAAGTCTATCTTTTTTATAAACAATGTGATTTTACTTTCTTTTTGATTCTGTGATGCAAAAATACTGTAATCTGCTTTTATCTTTATTGAACAAAATAATTCTAGAAAAGATTACCTTTTGCCATCATTTATAACATCTGTAAATGTTCAATGGTTACTGAATTATTCTAGCTGACTTCCCATTTCGTGTTTCCTGTACTATCTGTCCTTAGTTTTTGTTTAGTATGTCCTGATTAGGAATTTGATATCTTATTTACATATTTTTAATCTTACAAACTTCATATTTTGTACTATGTGAGGGCATCTGTGCAACAAAAATAGAATATACTTCATTTTATTTATACTTCTTGGAAAAATAATGTATTCTGATCCTACAAATACTACTGAGAGATGAAATCTATGTCATCATCAACAGACCCAACAGGTCTTCTATGAGATTACTGTACCACAAATAAATATTTAAGTGACTGCACTATAGGCCCCTTGTTTTCTCTGGAGCTTCTAAAAATATAGATGTTATTGTAGTAATGAACTGTCGTACCTCTGGTGCAGTTTTGACACAACTCCAAAATTTGGTAATAAAAAAACCCCAACAAAACAAAACAAAACAAAAACCCCACAAAAAACTCTCTTGAAGGCTTTACTTTTGCTAAAGTAGTTATTTAGTTGGACATTCTGGAATGGCCATTCAACAGGTATGTTCACTCATACAAACTAAAATAAATTAATTTGGGACACAACACATTTTCCACTCCTAGTGTAACTTGACAGTTTATTGTGTATTTTGGACCTCAGAAACATGATAGGTTTTTGACAGAGAACATAACCAGCTCTTTCTTCAAAGATACTCTTCCTATCACTGTTTGGAGTTTTTTTGTTTTACTAGTCAGAGATCAGCATTCCATCAAAGACTTCATCTTTCTAAACTTAGTGCGAATACTGAACAAAGAGATTATCCTTGTCCCACAGATCAGTAATTATGAATTTGAACATAAGAAACACTATACAGAGACAGACAGAGAATGAAAATCTAAGGAAAATAAGACACTTCAGAGTTTTGCATAGTAGTTATGGTACCCAGGCACTGTAAGAATCCTGCAGGCATTATGCCAAAAAGAGAAACTTCAGAGACTTATAAAGGAAATCAACAAAGTTTTATTGTAGGCATTGTTGGGGAGTTCATTTGAAACACTGGGGAGGAGAAAGGAAGGTATTTTGAAAGAAAATTATTTGAAAAATGAGATGGGTGAGAAACTCAGGGACAGGATTGACCTCTTCATGATGAATGTGAAATGTTAGATAGGATAGGAGATACCATGGAAGACCCTGAAAATGAAAAAGCCTATTATGTTTTACTTTATAAAGCAGAAAGAATGAGTGAAGCAATACACTGTAAGAGGTGACGTGGTCAAAAGGAGAAGTAACAGTAGTCTTTGCACCACTATTCTAAATAGATATGAAAAATATTTGTTGGGCTTTCATCTTCATGTTTTAGTAGGGCCAAGTACTCTTCAGTTTCTAGGTGAACCCTTACCTGAGAGATAGATTTCACAATCATTTGTTTAACACAACTAAAAGCAATACATACTAAAATAACACAAAGGATAATAACAATTAATGTTTGCAACAAGTCAGTAATCCACACAGAAGATAACGCATCCTATTTTACCAAATATATTTCCCAACCAAGTGTCCTTTGTTTGGTTCTGCAGCTCATTCCTAACTTCGGCTATCTTCTTCATTTTCTGGAGGTTTTCCCAAAGAGGTAGTGACATTAGGAGTCATAACATGGCATTCTTGTTTGTGGTGTGTGCCTTCATGTGTCCACGTACTCCTTGTTCCTAAAGTAATATCAGGTCTAACACAAGTTGGTTTTGAATTGCAACTTTCAAGACAGTTTGTACTCGTGTATTGAGCAATTCAAAATTTTCATTAGTAAGGGTGGTCAAAGTTTTCATTTGTACAGTTAAATTGCACAGCATAACTCTAGTTCTGAAGTGTCTTATTCCCAATCCAAAGAATCCTTCAGCCCATACCAATAATTTCTGGAATACAGTCCAATCAGTAACATCTGTAGTTCATTTGATATGGGGATGCCATATTCTTTCCCTGTGTCCTGACAGCACCAGTACATATTGTAGCTTTGTCAGCAGGTCACAACACCAGGTTTATGAATAGACTCTGTGTGCTGCCCATGTACCACTGTTCAGGGTATTCCTAATGATAATGCCTGTTTCCATAGTACACTATGGTGAGAGTCTACACGAGGAATAGTTTGTCAAGAAGAATGGGGATTATTCTTCTCAACAAATCATGCCTGTCAGACCTGGATCCATGAATTTGAGCCTTTGTCTAACCAGTGCATTTCTCTGCCATAAATCACTATTTCATGTAATAGTTCTCCCCATGTTAAAACAGGCTGTGTTGCTGGTTGTGGTGGCAAGTGTTATGGTCAATTGTCCATACAATCTTTTCCTTTAGGTTTTGCACATACATTTTTATGAAGTCAGGGAGACCTCTGATCAATGGCTTAAGGTGGACCAGGTCAACTGGAATAGACAGGGGAATATCCTGCCCCCCGTGTTTGTACATGGCTTGTAGGCAAGCAGCCTTTTGCACTAATTCAGCCAGCCCAGACAGTCCAGCAGTTCTGACAGTCAGACACTCACCTCTCTCTCTAAAATCTAGTCCCCCTGCCCAATAGGCAACTCTGAGCATCAAGGGTTGGTTCCCCACAGGAGCCTGATCAAGAAACACACCAGGACACCAATGTCCTCTGGCTTCCTTTGCACTCACCAAGACTCGATCTCCTCCGTTTAGTGAAACATGACATAGATATACAGTTTCACTTTCCCCAACTTGCGTGAAAATTTCTCTTGCATTTGTGCAAGCTTGGGTCTGGAACATGGAGCAATTTGTGTTGTGGTTATATCTCCAATAATTTCTACTATTCAACTGTATCTCTGTTTTAATAAGGGGTCAAATTTCTATATCATTTACCCTATCAGGGTCATCATCTGGGTCACCCCAGATATCCCCATCCCACACATCAGGATCGGCACACGTAATTAGATTCCTGATCTGGGTGAGAGAGGGAGCATTTGACAACAACAAATCTAATTTTTCCTGTAACCTGCAGTTCCTCTTCTGTTCATCATCTAATTCAGTTCTCAGTAACACCACTGCATATTCAAATTGTCTATTCTCAGCCATTAAGGCCTAACTTATCTTTCATTCTGTCTCTAGAACAGCTTTGGTGGTTTCAAGTTCAGTTTGTAGCTCAGAAAGTTTGTTAGTACCTGAAATGAATGTGGCTTCAGCAGAAGCCTGTGTGGATTTTAGCGTCTCCTCCTGTGTGTAGGTTAGACATACATTGAAAATAGCACACAAAATACCTTTACCTTTCCCAAGTTTTGTCTTTTGTTCTTTCTTATGATGCTCTACCCATTACAAAAGTTTCTCCCTACTCTCCCATGACCTTTTAGCCACCTCCCTATCCATGGGAGACAGTTTACAACCATTTTGATGTAATAGTTCTTCCATTGTATCCTGCTGACTACACCAATAAATGTGGCAAAGGAGGCTGGACTGTGAGATTTAAGCAAATGATTTTTTTTGAACTCACAGGTTTAAATGTAAAGTCCAATCAAACCACGTATTTGAAATCTAATACACCACTAATGCAGGTTTTTATAGATACCATGGAAGAATGTATTGTTACAACTTCAAGAATACACTGTAGCAAACTAGAAAGTGCACTAAATACTATACATGTGTTAGTTAATCACCTGTGTTTGGAAACTTACAGCATGCTAAATATTCACTTACCACTTCAGGTAAGTGCTCTCAATCTTAGAAAAGTCACCTTGGATGATGTCCTGAAAAAGGGGGAAAGGTCTCCACAGAGGCAAGCATTGGAGAGGCAACTCCTAATTCCTAAGATAAACCTTAGCACATTTATTCCCTGTTTATGTGACTGATTATATGGTCTGAATACACAAGGTTGTAGCTGAAACCCTCCAGGTGGTTGTGGCAAAACCACGCCTGCTTGGATTATGCACAAAAGTTGTCTCTGAAACCACGACCGAAGCCCTCCAAGTTCTCTTTATCTTACTTTATCAGAAAGATGAATAGTTGTTTGAATTGAGATTGAGGACATACCATTTGTTGAGGAACTGCAAGGCTCAGCTCAGGTTTTGGTTCTTTGTGTAGTGCAGCATTGTCCTGTTTGGCCTGGGGGTTATGGACAACTCAGGGCTGAGCCATCTACACAGCTCCCCACAGCACTATCTCTGCATAGATAGGTCCACAAATAGGTAAATGAATACTGAGCCGCTCACACAACTCCCACGAGCTGCCTGCATGCACCGGATGTTACTGAAAACTGCTTATGAATTATGACCAAGAAAGTCCATATGTGCAGTATAAGGAAGACTTTGAGGTGCTGGAGTGGGTCCAGAGAAGGACAATGAAGCTGGTGAAGGGTCTAGAGAACAAGTCTTATGAGGAATGGATGAAGCAACTGCATGTATTTAGTTTGAAGAAAAGGAGGATGGAGAATTTATGATTCTCTACAACTATCTGAAAGGTGGTTGTAGAGAGGTGGGTGCCAGTGTCTTCTCCCAAGTCACAAGTGATAGGACAAAAGGAAATGGCCTCAAGTTGAGCCAGGGGAGATTTAAGTTTGACGTTAGGAAGAATTTTTTCACTGAAAGGGTTGTCAGGCATTGGAACAAGCTGCCCGTGGTTGAATAACCATCCCTGGCTGTGTTTAAAAGTAGATATAGTGCTCATGGATATGGTTTAGCAGTGGACACAAAGAGTAAGGTTAGTGGTTGGACTCAGTGATCTTGAAGCTCTTTTCCAACCTAGATCATAGAACACAAGAAATCATAAAGTAGTTTCGGCTAGAAGAGACCTTCAAGATATCAAGTCCAACCTTACTCCTAGCCCTATCAAAAACCACTAAACCATGTCCCTAAGCACATCTACCCAGCTGTTAAACACTTCCAGGGATGGCGACTCCACCACCTTCCTGGGCAGGCCATTCCAATGCCTGACAAACCTTTCTGTAAAGAAATGCTTCCTAATGTCCAGCCTGAACCTCCCCTGGTTCAGCTTCAGGCCATTTCCTCTTGTTCTGTCACTTGTCACCAGGGAGAACAGACCAGCTCCTGCCTCGCTACAACTTTCCTTCAGGTAGTTGTAGAGGGAAATAAGGTCTCCTCTCAGCCTTCTTTTCTTGAGGCTAAACAGCCCCAGATCCTTCAGCCCTTCCTCATAAAGACACATGCTTCAAACCCTTTCCTAGCTTTGTAGCCCACCTTTACCCTCTCCAGCACCTCAATGTCCTTGTAGAGAAGGACCCAAAACTGGACACAGTATTTGAGGTGTGGACTTGCCAAAGCTGAGTACAGAGGAATGATAACCTCCCTGCTCCTGCTGACTACTGTGATTCAACTGAATATGAGAGCTAAAAATTCAAATTTTGGCCCTAAAGGATTGTCTGCACTTAGTTGCAGATCACCAAGAATTTCTCAACACTCTTTTCCTCATCCTTGGTTCCTGTTCTTTCTCCATCTCCACAAAATAGTCTCTCAAGTATGGCAATGGAGGTTGCTTAGAGTTCCTTCAGCAACTGCCTACTACTGCACTTGGAGTGAAATTCAGTTCTGTGTGAAATGTCAGACAATTTAAGCCACTTGGGAGAATTAGGAGTTTACAAAGTGCTTGGACTTTCAACCACCCTAGATTACAAGGGAAAAACTCCAACTTTTTTATTCTGAAGAAACTATCCCTTCTGATATTTTTTTAAATGTAACAAATGCACTATTTATGTTACTCAGAATAACATCAATGGTGTCCTAAATGCATATAGACAAGACTTTGTCACTCTTTGTCATGGAAGTCAAAATCTCACAAAATTTTAAACAACGATCTTATCAGTGCACTGATTCCAAGCTGATAATAACCTATAAGAATAACCTAGGACTAAAATCCTAGTCCTAGTTTTTCTTCATAGAATCATAGAATGTTAGGGGTTGGAGAGGACCTCTGGAGATTATTGAGTCCAACCCCTCTGCCAGCGCTGGAACACTCGAGGCAGGCCACACAGGAACAGATCCAGGCAGGTCTTGAAAGTTACTGCAGAAGGTCTTGTCATTATGCCTTCACATTCTGGACTCTGCATTATCTATAAAAAAGGTAGAGAAGAGATCAAAGTTAACCACACTCCTCACAAAAGCACAGTAAGGTAAACTCACTACTTTCCTCTGAGCAGAAGCTTAGCACAAAAACTGGAAAAGTTAGATTGATTTATTTGGACACTAGTTGTCTTGAAAGAGATCAAACCAGCACTTAAAGCTGAGCAAAGCCATATAGTGTTGATTTAAGAAGTTTTACAACAGAAGAATATTACCGAGGATCAAACTTTGCCAACTCCCAGTGAAACTTCTGTGAAATGTAAGTCATTGAGTATCTCTTGGCTCAAATGTAGACTTTTCAAAGTTTAAAAACTCCAGTGTGGTTGAATGGCTGCCTTGCTTCCTAAAAATTACACAGTAATCTCATTTGTGATGACCTGAGAATGCCTTCTGCTGAGAAGTTTTCCTAGCCAACCTAAACCAGAAATATTTGACACCATACATTTCATTGTGCCACACTGCACAGAACATGAGCCAGACTGGAAAAAAGGATGCTGGGCCCTTTTCAGCTCTGTCCCTTCAAAGTGCTCCACAGACCAGGGCTGCTTTGCCTAGACAAGACAACTTTGTCTTCATAGTTGTGCATGAGGCCATTAAGAGATCCTTGTCTCTATGCCAGTATTAGGGTTGTAGATTCCCCCTGCTCCCTCCTTAGGACATGGAGCATTTCTATTTCACCTTCCTCTCCCTCACCACAATCACTGATGATTATATTCTGCATTAAAATATGAAACAACTTGAAATCCACCACTGAATCAGTCAATAGGCTGGCATGTACTTCAATGAAAAAAAGAATTTGGTGTTCTGGTCATACTTTCTGAGCCAACCTGTTCTCATACATTTCCATGGATTAATTCCACACTGATGATTAGGTAAATCTTTGTTAATCGATGTGTTTGAGATAGCCTGAGATCTATGGTTTTTCTGAAATTTTGATACTTGGTCTTTTGAGTTTACCATGCAAGATCAGTATAAAAGTGGAAAAGAAGATTGTAAGGTTGATAAAAGACTTAGCAATATGATTAGAAATTCCTGGCACATCATGACATTTAAAAGATATATTAAACATCAAACATTTTAAAACCACATCATTCATTAACTTTACAGCAGTTTGACACTGCCAATTTAGGACAGAGGGTGTGAAATAGAAAGGAATTTAGTACAAGCTAAAGGAGGAAGGTAAAATAAACTCTGCCCTTCTCTGCTTATCATTGAAATGCTCTTTCTCCTTCCTTCCACTCTCCTTTTCCCCTGAGTGATCAGAAACAGCATGTTTGTGTGTCAAATCATTCTGGTTTTGCTTTTCTTTGCCTGTTCTTGTCCTCTGTCCATTTTACTGGTCGTCATAGCTACAGTGACCTCAGTCCTCATCTTTCACGGTCTTACAAAGATTTTTTTAAAGCTTTCTCTTGTAGCAGTGCTTTTCAATGCCAGCTTGTCCAGTTCTTTAACTGTTACTGCATTTCTTAATCTATTTGTCCCCACAGTCTCCCCCTTTCCAGTGCTGTGCCCTGACAGACTTCTCAGAGCAAACTGGAAGTGCTCAGTTTTCTTCTTCACTCCAGTACCAGTTTCTTTCTGACAAGACTTCCTGACTTTAATCTTTCCTTTCCTAACCTTTGAGTAATATTTTAGCCTTGTCTTCATGTACCTTTAAAGTAATATTTTTATAGCTCTTTTAGACTGAGTTAAACCAGACAGTCAGAAATGTAGTATCTCAAACTGCTGTTGCTGATTTGTTTTTTTTAACTTCAGTCACTTCCTCTGACTTGTGGCTGTGAAGGAGTTTGACCAAGAGGCTTTTGCTGTACAGAGCCAAGGTCAACCTTGAAACCACAGAAACATGAGATGGCACTTGGCTTCTCCTCAGCACTTAATAGGCTCTAGTAGAGGATCTTGTATTGTCTCTTCAATTCAGGATACTACTCTTATGACTGCTTCGGTAAAAGGGACTAATCACTGGCAGGGAGGAACAAGTACGGTATTAAGAGGTGAATGGCTCTTACTGGATTCAGGGCTTATGTCAGGGAATGTGAGCATATGCCTTTTGGCATAGAAAACTGGACTTCTTGCTGGACTGGTTCTGGCTAAAACTGGATCTGGCTAAAACTTTGAGTAAGGAGTGATGATTCTGATATTAATACTCAAACAAGTTTCATCTGTATCTTCTGTTGGTATTAATTCAGAAATTCACTAGACCTGAGGGTAACTAATTAGTTATACAAGCACACTTGTTATATTTATATTAGTAATACTATAGACATCTTGAATATGAAAATGGGTATTTAACAATGTGTATTTGGTAGCCCTTTAAGAAGCAACAGTATATAATGTAACTATCTGTCCTCTAAACCATTATCCAGTTGTAGACTACCTAGTAAGCAGACATACCCTTCTTTTCTATACATACAAAAATATCAGACCTGAGCTTGCTTATACACATAGATATACTAAGGGATTTTATAGTTAGCACTAAAATCTAAATTTAAAAAAACCCAACATATTATATATATATTAAAACCACATTTGAAACTTAAATACTGATGGTAAATATACAAAACTGCAGTTTCAATGGATACCTGCAGCACTCTAGTGGCCATTCTTCATAAATGCAACATCACAAGCTGGAAGATATTTTAGACAGTAGAGATTTAAAGGAAAAAAAACCCCAAACCTAACAACAAAAATTAAATACATACAGAGTTAGACATGAAAGTTCTGAAAATGAGCAATAACATACTGTGTGCACACTGATTAAATTTATTCAAGCAAACCTGTTTTAATTTAACAGCATTCTTGCTGAGCATTACGAATATAATGAAAGTAGTTTGGAGCAGAATGCAGTATAGTTTCTGGTCATTTTATCTTTTGATGTACTAGCTCACCAGTTCAAGACAACCTAATTACTGGAAGCTTTACATAACTCACTTTTCCTTCATCCCACTGATTGTAGGAGTGAAATAATAGGCAGTATAAATGGGGAAAAGACTCTCTCCAGTCCTCATCAGGTCCTTTCGAAAGAGAAAGGTTTTTTTCCTTTCAGTGCTTTTTCTATCATTGTAGGATGTCTATTTTTACTGCTGGAAGCAATATCTTTTACATATTTTTATTATGGAATAGTAATAAAGAAAATTTATACATCTCTCAATAAGAAAAAGGAGTTTTGCTTGTTTTACTTGAATGTTCAACTTTGTTTTACTACATTATTCACCTCATTTGTTTAATTAGCATCCAGAAACTGCAAAACAGGAAAGCATGGAAGTGTTTCTATGTAAGGATTTGTGACTGTCAAAGTGATGATATACATTATCATATATAATCATATATAATCACATATAGTGATTATACATTATTATTATTAAACATGTAGTGAAGCAATGCAGAGAGAAGATTAGGAGGGCCCAGGCGCAGCTAGAGCTCAACCTAGGTACGGCTGTTAAGGATAGTAAAAAATATTTCTATAAATTCATTAACAACAAAAGGAGAATTAGGGAAAATCTCCATCATTTATTGGATGCAGAGGGAAACTTAG
>WUAM01000415.1:62988-82603 GCA_024336885.1 Actenoides hombroni | reverse complement strand
TGTTTAAGCATCGCTTAGATGTGGTGTTGGGGGATATGGTCTAGGGGTGAACTTGTAGAGTAGGGTTAATGGTTGGATACGATGATCCCAAGGGTCTTTTCCAACCTAAATGATTCTGTGATTCAGTGATTAAATTATCTTCTATATGGATATTCATATATTTTCTTTCACAAGAGTGTTTCAGTATCAAACACGAGAATTCATTTTTGCATTATTTGCATATTTGCATATTATTTCAACTTGCATCATGTTTATATGTGGTTTACCACCTGGAACTCATCTAGGATAAGGAAAAGCACATATAGATATTTTATTCATATGATTCTTTTTTTCAAGGAATATTGTAAACAAAAAATGTGTCGGTAATTTTGTGTTAGGAAAGATATACCAAAATCCTGGACATGGAGAAGAGCCATAATCAGTTAGAATGAGAAGGCAAGACACAAATGTTAAGAAAATATGGCATCAGGGATGATGGAGTTGGGTCTCTGCACTCTAACCAGAAGCAGGTCCTGAATGCAAAGATGAAGGGTAGGGCATAAACTACTGCTATACTCTCCTACAGAAAGAGGAGAGATAATTGATGCTAGAACATTAACATTTCCCAAAATACCTTGTTTTAATAACTGCAACGTTGTGATATGATGAAACAAACAACTACTGTGATGTGTGTATTTGTCTCCAGTAACAGAAGGCACAATTTCTTTACTATAGAAAGCATCAGAGAAATGTGACCACTACTGATCTTTGACATTTCACAAGAAGAGGAACAAATCAGAGTTCTGAGATTTTTCATCACTTTCACAATGCAGAATGCTAGTTGGAGGGATCTTTGCTTCCCTCTGTGGACAAGCTTTGCTCAGACTTTCCAGCTTTACTCAGTAGCTGCTTTCTTTCAGCTGTGATTCTTTTCAGGCAGGCTAGAGAGGGCAGAGAGAACAACATTTAGTAACAGAAAGAAACAAACTTAGCATCCATCCACCTGCATTGAAATTTTAAGAACTCAGCAAAGCTGTCCTTCTCAAGAAAGCATCCACACTTACTGTGAGGAACTGAGACACATTGCCTTTAAATCTCAAAAAAAGATGTTGTTTGCCCAAGTGACATACTTTAACTCCTAACTAAAATGGAAGCATCCACTCTGAAGACATTCATAGTTTCCTCCTCCTCCTTCACTGAGTATTTGGGGAATTGAAGTAATGTTTCCCTTACTTTAGTAGAACATTAGCTTATTTTTTTGATCCCTTATTCCTATCATAGTGCCACCACTGAAGCTGCACAACACAGCTGGGTCAGATGGGTTCAATCCCACTAACAGCTGCAAGCACGGAAGATGAGAATACCTTAAGACACACCTTATCAAACTCTGACTTTTAGCAGTATGGTTGAATAGAAGCTGAGATTCTGAATAGCTTGAAGTTAGATAGTCAGGACATTGCTTTAAACAGACATTAGGAATCATATGAAATGCATATCATTAACATCTCAATGTCAGTAAGTTTTTCACTTTTCTGTGCTGCCAACTATATGTTAGGTACAAGAAAAAACAGTATCGAAGCTGTGAGTTTTTGCACAAGCTTTATCAGAAAAAGTGATCAGTTGCTCATTATGATACTTTGGGCATTAAGAAAAACAAACAGGAAAACAACTGTATTGTACTTCCAAGGATGGGCCAGGAGCTCAGCCTCTAATGGGAAGTGTGCTGAAAGCACTGGTAATCAAATGGGCCAATCACAGCTATCTATCCATAACCTACAGCTGGGGAAATATAACACCAGAGCAATTAATTCCTCCCCTTTGGCTGAAGCTTAATCCAATTACATTCAGGAAATCAGTGCAGCTCAAATATTGTCAGAGTTAGATGCTATTTGTTCATATATATAACTAAACAATACCAGCTAATGTCTTTCAGTAGTAGTGCTGCTACCTTTTGGTGGCCCAAACTGAACAATCATACCTGAATATAACAATGAATAACGGAGATTAATTTCTCACTGGAGAGATTTAAAAAAGAATTTGATTCAGACAAAGTATTTAATAATATATCTTGGGGGTTTTTTTTTGTGTGGTTGGGTTGGTTTTTTTCTTCTTCTTGTGTGAAACTGTGTGAACACCACAGGGTCTATCACCAATCATAGCAACAGAGAACTTCAGCAGCACAGTCTGAATCCAACATACAGACGGGACTATTGCAGCTGGTCAAGAATGTATGAACAGCAAAGACAAGAGGAAAAATAAGATAGTAGGCATGAGGAGGAGTCTGGTTTAAGTATGGTGCTTCTAATCAAGATGATAAATAGGAAACCTATGTCTGTCTGTCATTACAGCACACAAGGTAATATCACATATCATTACAAAGACTGTGGAGAGGTGAGCAGAAAGAAAAGCAAAGGAATTGACAATGGTCAGGGTTTAACTAAAATTCTAGAACTTAGAATATTTGAGATGTACATTAGCTTAGATTCTTTGGCTTTGATGGACTTACATCTGTTTACATTATCTGAAGAAATTATATTTTCACAGGTACGTCTTTATTCATTCAATACTTTTTCTGTCAATTTGGATGTCTAATGAATGATAACTTCATTTGAAAAGTAAACCTTTAATAAAGTTCTACAAAACAGTGCATATCCATTAGGTAATAGGTATGTGATGAGAATAATGTACAATATCTATCTCTTTTCAACAGAGTTACTGCATGTGAATATGCTACTGCTTCTTTGTAAGAAAGACACTACTGTGCTAATACAAAGTAAAATATGTGTCACAGGAGGGAATTTATTGTAATGATTTCAGAGATCCTATCCAATTTAAATTTCTTAATTCAGCTATAGGTGCAGCACTAGTCTTCAAATTTGTCTGCATATTTAAAAGTGTACTTGCTTCCCGCTTCCATTCCTTTCCTTCTCTCTCTCCTACAAACTATGGACAATATTAAGTAAACTGTAATCAGGGCTTGAAAAATATATGTTAAGAAAAAAAGCATCTTCCCCTTGGCAGATGTCATCACCTCTGCAAAGGTCAGGCTTTCATTTCAAAACATACTTTTCACCTCTCCCAGTTGTGAGGATAATTGTCTAAATGTGAATTAAGTGGGAAGAAAACTGTCTTCCTAAGACCTCAGACAGAAAACTCCACAGCCTTTGCAGTTGCTTGGATGTGTCAGCTTTTGCTGCTGCTACTGCAGACCCTCAGGTCAGCCCTGAAACTGAGCTGGATCAGCTTGTTTCCTCTCTGCTGCTGCCTGGTAGGTGCTGAACATTGTGTATACAGGCAGAGATAGCCATCCCTCCTGGGAGCAGCACACAAACACTGCTGCTTGCCAGGCAAGCACACACTAGCAAAAAGCCTGTGCCACTATTCTGGCAGCTGCCAGGAAGAGAGGGAAGAACAGAGAGGGATTTCTTCAATATTTTTAGCAGGTAGAGGAAAGGCTTGTGTCTAGGAAAGCACTTCAGGATCATAGGAACTTGCAGAAGTCAGCTTTCTTACATCTTCACAACACAGATGTCTTGCCTGTATCCATTTTCTCTCTATCCTCTCTTTCTACACACAGCAAGAGCTCAGAAAAGACTGCTGCTGCATAGGCCCTTCTAGCACATTTTGTTACAAATCTTTCTACTTCCAAAAAAAAAAAAAATCAATAAAAATGAAAAAGTTTTCCACCATTTAAAATGACATCTCAGATATGAAAGAAGGAACAAATGAAACTCTGAAAAGCATATACTTCTTGTGTGATGACCTGTCATTTTGTTGAAGCAGAAGACAGGACCTACAAAGGAAAAAATCCAGTACAAAGGTAAATAGGTTATATTTTATTTACATGTTCTTATTGTTCGTCTTCAAAAAATCCCTGAAGTATAAACTTTCTCTGTAGTGGCAGGAAGTGCTATACCATCTATACCCATACCAATATTTCATCCCTCTGTAGCAGGAAGGCATGGTCCTGAAATATATTTTTTCTCTTGAGTTATATCCTTTCTCATACATTTTGGTTCTCTTCACTCAGTGGTTGTAATCCTTTGGGCTGTAATTTCTACAAGAAGAAAATAATCTGTATTATTCACCTTGTACTGGAATTCAATCCCACCCAATAAGCCAATGTAAATCTCATACCACAGTATTTTCCTATACAGGTAATCACACCCAGGGTATGGTCTTGTTATCAGAAAGACTTTTCCCTTGCATTACAAAGGTTTATTTTATGAACTTATCCGCAAGGTGGATTTAAGTTTCCATTCCTATCTACAAATCTGTCGTGTGACACAAGCCATATGTCTTGCTGAATGTCTCATTTGAGCTAAAGCATGGTTTGCTTCTGCAATTTCCATGCCTGCTTCCACAGCGCTGCAGAACGTTCTAATGAATGCAGTGGGTGACAAGCCAAGATACTGCCTCTCCTTATCCCACCCTATCTGTACCTGGTGGATGCTCCACAACCATGGAATGACCACAACCATGGAATGACCAAAGGATTGTGAGCAGTGACCCTTATTGCAGGGTGAGATGGGAAACAACTTCACCCAGAGAGTCTCTCTTAATACTTATTCTAAGAATACAATCCCAAACTACTGTATTACTGTGTTAGAAGAAAACAATATAGCCATATGTCATTTTTTAGTGTGAGGCTTTAATCTCTAAATAGATATGATTTTAAGAGAGGAATATTCTTCTAAGGTTCAAGTCTCTACCCTGCAGAACTATCACTCCACCATAAACTCACAACATCCATTTAACAGCAGGACTCAGACCTAAAGTTTCCGTTGTTACCACAAAACCTAAAGAGTACAGCTTGCTGACCAAACTTATTGCTTTAAGAATTCTGGTCTATGTGAAATAAAATTTAACTTGTGGTCCAGTGCTTAAGATTAGTGTTGTGGGGTTTGGGTTTTTTTGTTTGGTTGTTTTTTTGTTGTTGTTTTGTTGGTTTTTGTTGTGGTTTTTTTTGTTTTAATCTGATTGTTTGTTTGCTGTGGTTTTTTTAATAAATAAATGATACAGTTTAAGTGAGCAAAATACATGCCATTTTAGCTACTACAGTGACTGCTTCAGCTATAAAGTTGAGTGCAATGAATTCTTTTCCTTACAGTCTGTTTTCAATATAGAGATGGAAACTGACATTTGTTTCAGAGCTGACTGAGATGTTCTATAGACAGAGAGCCTTGGAAATGTAGCTACAGTGTTGACAAGGTCAGTGGTTAGTGGTGATGCTGGTCGATGGTCCTCAAAGTTCCTAGTTCCTAGATGATGGAAATGCTAACTAGTTCCTGTCAAAGGGGGAAAAAAAAAGATGGAATATGATCTACTGCATCTATTATCCCAACATCTTGGTCACTTTGAGTTAGGCACCTACATGAGAGTGTTTATTGTTTCATCAAAGATTTCAGCAATCATGGTAATGGAGGCATTCAAATAGAAATTAATTAAGTTTTTGAGAGACTTGCTTAAATGGTCTGTTAGTTGCTAAAGCTGACATAGACATTCCTATATCAGGTATTGGTCTTGGTCATAAAAGTGAAATAATGGTATATATTTATATAAAAAAGAGATTGATATATTTAATGAAAATAATATAAGACAATTATTTTTGGAAAATATTTGTTAGTAATGGAGTAAACAATTAATTGGAATCCATTATCAAGAAGGATTTTTCAGGATACTTGCAACTTTATGGTTTGGATTGATCTAATTAAATATAAAGCTGGAGAGTGTTGATGTCCTATACATTCCTAAACCCCCTCTAATGGAAGGAAATAATCACTTTTAGCATTACAGTAATTTCATAGCTAAATACTTGCATGCTATGTTATAGGACAAAAATATTTTATTAAACATTATTTGATAAGTAGGAGGAGAGGGTTGCGTTTTTTTAAATTTAATTGTGTTATTTGTCTATATGTAATTTATTCTCTTTCTACTTTGAAAAACCAGTAGTTATACCTGGACTGCAAGTATGCCTCGTGATTGTTGGAAATTTTTTATACATGTGCAGTTGGGGCTTGAGGGGATGATACATCTAATCAAATATCTACATTTACAGTGAGAACGTCTACATCTGAACCAGTCACCTTTTGCATGCTTAAAATCAACTGGACAAATGAGTAGGTTTTGGGTGTAATTTATCTCATACTAAAGCAGTCACTAAAAACAGATCAACATGACTGGCAGTCTAGAAGTGCTGACTTCTCTCCACTGCTGTAATAAGAGTCAAGGGTGAATGGCTCTCACACACATACATATAAAGCTTGACAAATAAATCTATTGAGTGGGCGAGTGGTATTCTGAGTGTTGGAGGTGTAATGTTAACCAATAAAGTATGTTGTATTAAATAAGATATAAAGCACACAACAATAGAAATAGTCAGAAACAGTATACCTTAAATTACTTTAAAATTAAAAAAAAAGTTCATTTGTGTATTTATGAAAGATTTCAAAAATCTATTCATTGTTTTAGTAATACAAAGGTATGTGACTAAAATAACTCTTTGTATTTGGTTTTGATGGAATATTAGCTGTGAAGAGTATTAATCAACTGTTATTACTGTGCAAGGATACAATATTTTCTACAGTAACCTTCAAACCCCTTATTCAGCAATTTAGAAGGATGAACTAAGCTTAAAAATGAATCTGATTAGCCCGTCTTTAGCTACATCTGGTACCCTAAGAGTCCTTAGTCCCAAAGACAATACATATGGAACAGGTTGTATAAAAGACTGCAGTTTATTCATATAATTTTGAAATAGCAAGCATGTGATGTTTAAATCTTCTTTGTACAAGAATGTGTATTACATGGTGATCTATAAAATGCATTTTCCTAATCGTAGCTTTCTTTATGCCAGACAGGTCAAACAGTCTATGCCATAGTCTGTTCTCACAGCTCTCTAATTCTGAAAGTGGACATATAGAGAAACAAAACTGTGGTCTTTGCTGAACAAGCTTAAGAGTCTTACCTCCTTGTTGCAAATATCATCATCTTGATATATTATTTTTCTGCTAAATATCACTTCCTCATTTTTAATATCTATCTGCAAAGAACTTTCTTCTTGGTAGGCAGAGTGAAGTGGGGTTTCTCCGAGGAAAACTCTTTGCGATGGATGCAGCATTCCTTACAGAAAGAGTGGAGCAAGTGCTCTTTGTCCCTCTGTTACAAGGAGGTAAACTCTTGCATTATGCAAAAAATGATCTTGCTTTTCAGAGCTGACACATTCAAGCCTAAATGTATTGTGTTGCAATGATCTCTCCTGAAAGCATGTAGGTTTTCAACTCTAGGATACATTACTAATGTATGTATCCTTGCTACTTGAAGATAAAAGATGCATTCCTTGCAGACTGTGGCAACATCTGTGGAATTTCTAATTGTGATATAAGGATGAAAGACAAGATTTCTTTAAAAATACAGCTGTAGTGCAGCCAGTTTTTAAGGGTTTGTGACGCTGTGCATACCCACACTGTGAACTGGTAATTCCCCAACTAATCTCTGCATAAATGAGGCAGTGGACTGATTTAAGGTACTGAGCATTACACCATTCAAAATCCCAGAATTTGATTTTTTTTTTAAACAATCTGTATGTGAGTGTCTATGCAACAAGATGTCATGGTTTAGGGTCAGGGCATTTTGCTAGATATATAACAGACGCTCTCTCTTAACCCCTCTCTCACCCCAAAGGGGAAGAGAAAGAGAATAAGGGAAAGAGACTTAATGATGAGGAAACTAGAACAGCTTTAATAAAAATAATAATAATAAAATGGAATATATGCATATATATACAAAACCAGTACCGAACCCAATCCCACTGATGGCAATTACATCACTGTCACCACTGATGATGTGGAGCAGGCACTGGGGCAGTCCCAGACTGGACTCAGTGGAATATAGTAACTGGATTCAGGAGCTGGGTTCTGGAACTGGATGCAGGAATACATGGATTTGGATCGAGGGCAGAATGATCAGAATCCTCCTCAGATGCCGGTCATTGAAGAAGAGCTTGACCCATGTGATCCCTCAGTTTTATACTGAATATGATGTATATGGGATGGAATACCTCATTGCTCACTTTGGGTCACCTGTCCTGTCCACTCCTCCTCACCGGTGTGGCCTTTTCCTTTCTGCACTCTCTAACATGGTACACAAGATCCAGCAGTGGCCTTGGTCTGTGCACCAATCCTTGGTAGTAACTCTAAACACTGAGAATTATCACTGCTAGAAGCAGAGACTGCCTGTGAAAACTATGCCATTGACTTCAGACAATGCAGTTAGTTAGAAGAGACTGAGCTAAAAAATAAAATCACTGAACAGAGTTATTTCTGTTCTAACTCAAACCAGGACACAAGACCAAAATGCTGGGAACCCAGCACCAATGGAGAAATTTGCACCATTGCAAAGTGCAAATAGGCTTGACACTCACAAGGTCATAGGATAATTCTGACTGAGAGAGACCTTAGGATCTCTCCGGCACAACCTCTTCTCAAAACAGGGACAACTATAGGGTCAGGACAGATTGCTTAGGGCTTTTTCCAGTCGGGTCTTGGAAACCTCCAATGATGGAGTTTTCACAACCTGCTCTTTGGGCAAACTGCTCCACTTCTGGGCTGCTCTTGTGAAAGTTTTTCCTTATATCTGTCATAATGCACACCTTCAATCAGTGGAGGCAGTGTCACCCCATCAAACTTCATGATGTGTGTTGTCAGAGTGCTTGTTTTATAGCAGTTATTTCCAGATGTTTTTTCTGATCAGCCATTTTGAATCTCAAACATACATTTGGATATGTGGAAGATAATATCACAGGCTGTGAACACAGAGTATTGGATTGAATCCCACAAGTTAAATACAGGCCCATTCGGGCTTAGCAAAATTTAGAAGACACACTGTCATGGAAGCATCTATTTCAGGTTTCAGTTGCAATTAACAAATTTTATTTACTTGCTATAGTTTTCTCAGTAGACAATCAGTCTGGACCAACGATTTCTTTAACAGTTTTGGAAAGCAAACAAATACAGTATGACATTTGTGAACCTCAGGAACTAGATGGTCAAAGTTCATCGTGGGAAGGTAGCATTTTGACAGCTATGTGAAGGTATTTTTAATTTTCTTTTTTCAAGAATAGACAAACCTGCCCCTGAGAAATAAATACGCAATTCCTTTCCTTTCCTTGAGAAGCTGAAACTTTAAACATACATGTTGTGTAATGGAGACAGGGAAACATTTTACTTTTGGATAATTGCACCAGGTTTCCCCATGTGTCTGAAGAGGAGTATGGTTCCATTCCTCTGCTTTCCTTTCCCTGATTTTAGGAGAAGAAAGAACACTCAGAAATTCTCATCTGAGATAGAAACAAAGCATCAAAGAGAAGTGAAATTGTTCCTATTGGACCCTAGATGTTGCAGCGCTTGAAAACTTGAGAGTGCAATTTCATTTTACACAGTGTCAGGGACTACAGAATACCCATTTATTATGATTTAATAATAAATGAAATGCCTCCTCATAGCCACCGTTTTTTGAAACTAGGTGAACATTTTGGGGAATTAAGGGAATGTTAATGTGAGCTTTCAGAAGATAACATTTCTACTTTATTGAAATAAAGTGTTAGTAAAATCTGTCACGACTCTAATGAAGATTACAAAAGGAAAAAAAAAAAAAAGGAAAAAACTAAACCTCACCATCTTTCTATTTTTCAGTAAAAAGCTGAAAGGGAATCTTCTACTAATAAATGATTAAGAGCACTTAGTGGGTGTGGTGTTTTCTAGTTCAAGGTCTTTCTCTGCTAGATTCTTTCAAATCTCTATTGATTTCAGTAATCTGATCCAAAGAAATAGTGGATATCCTATGTAGAATGGAGCAAGTCAAGAGAAAAGAATGAGAGAAAATCCTCCTATAACATTCAGTAGTCTCGTAATAAAATAATTGATGTAGAACATACTGTGCTGACTGTACTAGGGGATTTGAAACTCCATCACTGCTTTCCAGGACATTATTTTAAAACTTAGGCATTTCTCTCTTTCGTATTCATCAACAGTTCACCCTCATCCATAGGAAGTTCTTCACAGAAAGACATTTTCCCATTAATAATATGATCACCCAAAAAAAGAGAAAAGTTCCTGCTGAGGTAATTTTGTTGAAAATATATCCACCAGATCTACTTTTATTATTGCCAGGAAATTTCACTTAACTGCTTAAAAAAGACAAATGACCCCTCCACCATACACCAAACTTATTTTTTCTACTTTTAAACTACATGTTTAGAACATGGAGATTTTAATTTAACGGTCAGCAAAATATCCCTTGATTTTGGTTTTATGGTTATATGCACCCATATAATGAAATCTATTACATGGTTTTCATATTGTAATCTTACTACATATTTCTTTATTGCCTTTTTTCACTTTGTATTGGGAACATCAAGAGACTGTTCTATTACACTAGATATACAGTATACTACTGTATTGGGTTTGTGTGACAAGGTTTTGTTAGTGGAGGGACTACAGGGCTGTCTTCTGTCAGGTCTGCTAGAAGTTTTCCCTGTGTCCTATAGAGCCAATGCCAGCTGTCTCCAAGGTGGAACTGCCACTGGCCACAAACAAGCACATCAGCAACAGTGGTAGTGCCTCTATAATAACATATTTAAGAAGGGGAAAAAAGAAAACAAAAACCCTGTGCAATGGCAACTGCAGAAGGAGAGAGCAGTGAGAATATGCAAGAGAAACAACTCTTTAGACACCCAAGTCAATGAAGAAAGAGGGGATGGAGGTGCTCCAGGTGCTAGAGCAGAGAATCCCCTATAGCCTGTGGTGAAGACCATGGTGAGTCAGACTGTGGCCCTTCTGCCCATGGACGTTCACAGTGGAGCAGATATCCACCTGAATCCCACCAAGGATATCACCTCATGTCAGAGCAGGTGGATGCACCCGAAGGAGGATGTGACACTCTGGGAAGCCTGCCTTGGAGCAGGCTCCTGGCATGACTCATGGCCCAGTGGAGAGAAGAGCCCACACAGGAACAGGTTTGCTAGCAGGACTAGTGACCCCTGGGAGACCTGCACTGGAGCAGTCTTTTCCTGAAGGACTATACCACATGAAAGGTACCCACCCCAGAGCTGTTTGTGAAGAACCACAGCCTGTGGGAAGCACTCCCATCGGAGAACTTCCTGGAGGACTGTCTACCGTGGGAGGGACCCCAAGCTGAAGCCGGGGAAGAATCTGAGGAATCCTCCACCTGAGGAGGAAGGAGCAACAGAGACAACATGTGATGAGCTAACCACAGCCCCCATTCCCTCTCCCCTTTGCTGCTGTGGGAGAGGAGATAGAGAGTTCAGGAGTGAAGCTGAGCCCAGGAAGAAGAGAAGAGTAGGAGGAAGACATGTTAAGATTTGGGGTTTATTTCTCATTATCCTGCTCTGATTTGATTTGTAATACATAAAACTAATATCCCCAAGTTGAGTCTGTTTTGCCCATACTGATAATTGGTGAATGATCTCTCTCTGTCCTTGTCTCGACCCACAAGCTTTTTGTTGTATTTTCCATCCCCTGTCCAGCTGAGGAGGGGAGTGATAAAGCTGCTCTGGTGGGCATCTGGTATGCATTCAGGGTCAATCCACAACAGTTAGGTTTTCTTCCCAAAATGTCACAAATTATCTATTTCCAAAATAAAACATGTTTTCTTTACTATGCATTGTTCAATGTCATACAGTCTGTCATTCAGAAAATTTATGGTTTCAGAATACATGATATAAAAGCCATTATGAAAAATAAATTGCACAGAATCACATTAATGCATATGAAGATCCTCACTGCACTGCTACACAAACAGCAAAGCAATCTGAATCAGAGATATAAACAACAAAATAAATAAAGTTTCAAGAGGTATTCAAATTTATTAAATTTAAGATTAAGTAAACATCCTTATTTTTCTTCTAGAGCATATAAAGCTCAGATTTTGGGTTTGGGCTGCTAAAAATGCAAATATCCACCCAGTGAGATTTTCAAAAGCACCTGGCTATTAAATTCCTGATTAGTTTCTATGAGTTTTGGCAATCCTACTACAGTACTGTCTGCATCTTGGAGTGTCTGAATACCTTTAGAAATCTTGCCTGAACTAGTGCTTGCATTAATCACAGAATAGAAAAGATAAAAGCATTAAGTCTAAGTTTTTAATTAAAGTGTCAGAATGAGATATAACCAAGATACCATAAACTCTAGGAGCAAAGAATACTTCTCTAACCAAACACTCTCTTCTCAAGTGTGGGATTTTTTTTTATATGGGACACAGCTACTGGGTCTTTTTGTGAATAAATACAGTCAATTCAAAGTACCTGCAGCCATCTTATTGCTGGTAATATGCAGTTTTCTGAGTGACTTCTGGGATGCTGAGATTTTTTTTGTGATTCCGGTAGTCTGTGATTGCTTATTTCTCTGTAAACAAAAATATGAGGGCATTACAAAAGATCCCTTTGGTGTAATATACAGTAAAAAATGTGTTACCTCATATCAGCTAATGGATCTGTGAAATATGAAATACCTATAGAGGTGCAATATAAAACGAAAATGTTTTATGTCATTACTATTGCTTTTTTGGTCCTGCTATACCAATTTTCTGAACAGCCAACAGCTAGCTTTTTGGCATAGTAGAGAGATGATAAAATGACTAAATTGTATAAATATTAATTAAGAGAAAAACAATTTGTTATTTCAAGTTGGTTTTATAATAATTAAATGTTATATTATCCTCTCAAAGTAACTAATATTTTATGTTAATTTGCCAAATATTTTAATGTAGATCTTTTCTTTTCAAAGCATTGATTGTTTGAGCAGTTCTACTGACAATTTGGAAGAGATGGTCTCTGTATTCTAGAAACTTTTCAGGGTATATTAACCAGAATTCCTGTCAATGGTAATATTATGAGGCATTATAAATTATGACAATAAGTTTAGGCAAACTTATTTTACAGTGTTTTGCAAGTACTGTTGCACATCTTGGCAAACCAGACTTCACATCTATCTCATTTTTTTAATAATGTATGTCCAGATGGCTTAGCTTGAATTTTTTTCATCTTTGTGTACTGGCAACAAAATTCCTCAGGACAAAGTCCAATTGTACAGTCCGTCCTTACACAAAAGTTCCAATAACCACAGAAGTAATCACAGAATTTGGATTGTAAACTGAAACCTAATCATACTTATTAGGTTGGCAGTCATTTGCTTAGTTTGAAGTTCACTGAACAATTATTATGGTTGTGGTGGTTTGACTTTGGTTGGATGCCAGGTGCTTACCAGGCCACTTTATCACTCCCAACCACTCCTTCTCTCAGCTTGACCAGGGGGGTGAGAAAATAAGATTAAACTCGTGTGTTAAGACAAAGACAGTTTAATGAAATGCAAAGCAAGGCTGAGAGTGGAAGCAAGAGAAAACAAAGATATATTCTCTACTTCCTATCAGAAGGGGATGTCTGGCTCCTTTTCGTGGTATGGTATGGTATGGTATGGTATGGTATGGTATGGTATGGTATGGTATGGTATGGTATGGAATATCCCTTTGGTAGGTTTGGGTCAGCTGTCCCAGTTGTGTCCCCTCCCAGGATCTTGTCCAACACATCCCACTGCAGGGGGAAAGTTAAAAACCAGCCTTGGTGCTGTGCGAGCCCTGCCCAGCAGTAGCCACAACATGGGTGTGTTATCAGCAGCTTTCCAGCTCTCAGTGCAAAGCACAGAACTGGGAGGACTGCTATGATGAAAATAAACTCCAGCTCAGTCAGACCCAATACAATGGCTAAAGTTAAATTTTTCTAAAGAAGATACTCGAGAGATCAACAAGTGGTTTAAATGAAAGTGCATTCTGTTTACTACCAATTTGTTTCTCTCCTCTTGAGGATGCTTAGAGGTCTGGTGTGTTCTTTATCATCAAAGTCTTTAGAAGTGGCATCTCTGAAAAATATTAGCTGAAGCTAAGCCTGATACTGGAATCATTTGGTGTGATCTGTGACCTAGGTACTATTAGATTAGCTGCATGCAATTGTACTTTCTGGCTGTATTATCCACAAACATACCAGAATATCAAAGCCATATCGCTGACTACAGATGGTAAACAGTTTATGGGATTTCACTGTATTTGTCAATTCCATTTCACGTAGCTGGTCTGAAGATACCTTCTACACAAATGTCTGATCTATTTTGAATCATAAGATTGAACAGATCCCTTGCCAAAGAGTTCCATCGGTCAAATTTATGTTTATTGGACCATGAAATTTCTCTAACATTTTGAGCTTTTTGCAGCGATTATCTTTATGTTGAAAACAATCAGATTACTATTGACAAAACAAGCCATTTCTGCTAAACAATAGACATGCTTTAAGCAGATTACTTAAATTAAAAAATGCCTACTTATGAAGAAACTATCACTATTAATACAACTACTATATACAATGTGTGAAATATGTAAATAATCTTATAACCTTTATCTATACTTGCAAATTCCTTTTGTTAATGGGTACTTATGTGCAGCCAATATACACTTACATGACTGGATGGACCAGGATCTAATAGCAAACAGTTTAGATTGAAAAAAACATTATTATTTATATTTTACTATATTCTAGCATAAACTGTAATAATTTTCCAACAGACCTCCAAAAATACAGTGTTACACTTCATATATATATACCTTTCCTTTTTGATATCATAGAGATATGATTTGCAAGTTTTATTACATTTTAATTAGATCTTTAAAGATCAAAGTACAAAAGAGGTTCTCCAAATTCCTTTATGCAATGATTTTTTTCTAAAATTATAACCCAGATGAAATGAATTAATATGCTTCATTCCTGGTAATCCTGTATAAAAAATAAAAAAGGGGGAAGGACACACCATGAGCTGATACTGCTCTAAAGGAATTCTAAAACTTTAAATGAAGGCAAAAATTTTGAATTCAGAACCCTATTTATATGTCCTCCAGAGCCTTTTCTCATTTATCTTACATTAGCAGAGAGAAAGAGACTATAACAGGATCACAGAATCACAGAATGTTAAGGGTTGGAAGGGACCTTGAGAGATCATCTAGTTCAACCCCCCTGCCAGAGCTGGATCACCTAGAACAGGTCACATAGGAATGTGTTCAGGGGACGTTTAAATGTCTCCAGAGAAGGAGACTCCACAACCCTTCTGGGCAGCCTGTTCGAGTGCTGTCACCTACACAGTGAAAAAGTCTTTACTTGCATTTCTGCAGAACCTCTTATGCTCCAGCCTGCACTTGTTGCCCCTTGTCCTATCACTGGATGTTACTGAGAAGATACTGGCTCCATCCTCCTGACACTCGCCCTTTATGTATTTATAAACATTAATGAGGTCACCCCTCAGTCTCCTCTTCTCTGAGCTAAAGAGGCCCAGCTCCCACGGCCTTTCATCATAAGGGAGATGCTTCACTCCCTTCATCATATTTGTGGCTCTGCACTGGACTCTTTCAAGCAGTTCCCTCTCCTTCTTCAACTGAGGGGCCCAGGACTGAACACAATATTCCAGATGAGGTCTCATCAGGACAGAGTAGAGGGACAGGAGAATGTCTCTCAACCTACTAACCCCACCCCTTCCAATACACCCCAGGATGCCTTTGGCCTTCTTGGCCATGAGGGAGCATTGCTGGCTCATGATCATCCTGCTGTCCACCAGGACCCCCAGGTCTCTTTCCCCTATGCTACTCTCTGACAAGTCAATCCCCAACCTATACTGGCACATGGGGTTATTCTTTCCCAGGTGCAAAACTCTCCACTTGTCCTTATTTTATTTCATTCTATTTCTCCCTGCCCAACTCTCCAGCTTATGTGAGCCTGTCCAGGTCTCGCTGAATGGCAACACAGCCTTTTGGTGTGTCAGCCACTCCTCCTAGTTTTGTGGCAACAGCAAACTTGCTGACAGTGGACTCTCTTCCCTCATCCAGGACATTGATGAATATATTGAACAGTACTGGCCCCAGTCCTGAGGGACTCCAATAGATACAGGCCTTCAGCTAGACTCTGCTGCACTGACCACAGCTCTCTGACTTCTTTCCTTCAACCAGCTCACAATCCACCTCACCACCTGATCATCCAGACCACACTTTCTCAGTTTAGCTGCCAGGATGCTGTAGGAGACGGTGTCAAGTGCTTTACTGAAATCAAAATAGACCATATCCACTGCACTACCATCATCTATCCACCTGGTTATTTCTTCATAGAAGCCTATCAGGTTGGCCAAACATGACTTCCCCTTGGCAAAACCATGCTGACTGCTCCTGATGACACCCTTGTCTTTGATATGCCTAGAGACAGCACCAAGGGTAAGTTGTTCCATCACCTTTCCAGGGATGGATGTGAGGCTGACCAATCTGTAGTCACCTGGGTCCCCCTTCTTGCCCTTTATGAAGACTAGAATGAGATCCTTATGAATATGTATATTACCCTGTGTTAATAAACTTCAGCAGCTATATATTCTAGATTTAACTGTTAGAAATCAATGAAGGAAATAAGACCAAATCAGGTCTTAGTAGTTTACATTTTTATAGTTCTTGCTAAAGCAATCTAGAATTGACTTTTACTACCAAGAGAGGGCATATGATAGTATACAAAAAAGTACTTATTACACTTGATTTAGACTTTGTTTTCAAACATATGTCTTTCTGAAAAATAAAGAAACACAGAATATTCAATAGCCACAATGGAAAAACAAAGAAACAAAGAAACAACACCTGTTCAACTGAGAAGGAAGTTCAGAAACAGTTGTAATATTGCTGAAATGAAATCCACTGTAACAGATAACTGACGGAGAAGGAAACAAACAGTGGATAAGGGAACAAAAGTCTGCAGAAAATGTCTCATTATAAGCTAGCATAGGATGATTGCTGTATATGTATGTATATATAACATTCCATCTCTTTGTGTCAGATTTTCTAGCACAGAGAGGAAGAAGAAATATATTTACATTCCTAGTAAGTGACATGGATTTCCTTATATTACGAAGGATTTTAAAACCTTTCCTGGGGAGCAAGTACAGAAAATATGTATTAGTTGTACAGGTTTCATTAGTAGGGCAGTTATATTTCCATCTACTGCAATGATATCCAAGACAAAAACTTTAGTATTGCAAACTGTGCAGATGAAAAGGTTTATATGATTTAAAGTAAACAAATTCTGAATGCTTCATATAGCTTTGGTAGAAGCAGAGTCCAACAACTGATGGCAATGTGGCATTTATGTGCATCCACCAAAGATTTGTGCGTGGTTTATAGCAGACATAAAGGTTACAAGCTGAAGTCTAGATGTTCCTATCTAATGTGCCTATCCTATATTAGGACAGACTACAAAAAACAATTTTGTGTTTCAATCTCCTGAAAAATAATGTTGGATCTATACAAGACTATAATCTGTCCATTCCAAAGTATCTGTTGGATTGGACAGATTATTGAAAAGGGCAGGTTTGTGTGATTTAGTGGCATTTAAAAGACATTTTTAAATTTTCCAAAAAGAAATAGATGTCCAGGTGATGTGCAGAAAGACAATATCCTCAAATTGTCTTCTTTCAAAAACAACTCAGCCATTTCCTACAGAAGAAAGAATGGTGTAGCTGACTCCAAAACTATTTAGTTAATATCATAACTTACATGTTATGTCAAATTTTACCCTCAGATAAGTGCACGGAAGTCTCACTGGAGACTTTGGATTATAAACATTGAATGGCAAGAGACAGACATGGAAACACTTGCTCATCATGAACAGTGATGCTGGTTTTTATGCTGCAATTTTTTTTCCTCTGTCCTTATAAGCTCTTACATCATGAAAATCCAGGTTTATACACCACACAGATGGATGTTCCTCATGTAACTGATGTTCCTAATAGCTAGAAAAATTGCAAACATTAATGCTTTTTTAGCTCATGGTTATCTTAACAAAAAATATTGTAGTAGATATATGTGTGCATGGGTGCATGTGCAGAACACAGCAGAGGTTCAGAAGCACAGTATCATACCAAACAAGAGCAAAGTATGTTATTTATTGTCAATATAAAGTTAACAAGATGAGAATATTTGGTTGTTATGCATGAGAAAATAAAAATAAATAGCCATAATCTTGCAAAGGTTTTGTTAGTATCTCCTATGTGCCGTTCTTTCTGCTAAGCTTGTTTTGACATACCCATCCCTCCAAGCTAGAGGACAGTCAGCAAAATCCACACTGAGGACTACTGTGCAGGTGCATTAGAGTTCTGTAACTCATTTACTGAAAGTGGTTTTATTCAAAAAAAGTTTATGTTTTTCCACTTCACCATAGAAATGAGAGTTAAAGCACATGATTATAGTCATGACAGTCAAATCACAAGGGACATCTCAGAAGAGTCAGGATCTCTGGATCTTCCAACATTCTCCTACCTCCCACAATTTCATCCTCCAGCCAAGCTGTCATACACACATCTCTGTGTGTGTGAAGGATATACTTCAGCCTACAGACTTTATGTCTGCTATAAATCCTATTAAAACCCTTCTGAGGGCTGCTAACCAGGTGTATTGTGCTTTCTGCAGCAGCACCTATGGCTCCCATGTCCTGCAGTGCCAGGCTTGGTGCTAGCACGTGCCCTGTCCATGCTTAATAACACTCTAAGTCGTTGTCCAAAGGTAAAAAGATAAATTCCGAGTCTGAAAATCCCAATTCTGCCAGTTTCCTCATAAACCATGTTTCCTAGACCTCTGATCATTTCCATTGCTCTTTTCTTGATTTTCCATGCTAAACCTACTTCTCTCTTTAAATGTCATGCCCAAAACCAGACAGGGGTTTCTGGCTGTGATCAGAGGCTTATGACACCTATAAATTAAAAGGATCTTAATTAGGATATAAAGAATATTAGCTTATCTTAAATTGAAATGTACATGTACTAAAATAATGTAAACAAAAGCTGTTTCTAAATGCTTTGTAAAACTGTGCTGGCATGGATAAATACAATGTATGGGCATTTTACTGAAGAATGACCAATTTGACCACTAACCCCTCAAACAGAGATCTGTGCAGTTGCAAATAGCAGGCATTAACAAAGAAAAATATAAGGAGAAAGCTAGCAGACTCTGCAAATAAGACTGGAGACCGAGAACCATCCAGATCGATAGCTATCACTGCTAAATATGCAGTATCAGCACCCTGGTGCTGTCTATTCACAGCTAATGTAAGGTGAAAGTGTTAAGAACTAACAGTTTTATATCAGTAAAGATAAGTACTGATAACATAAAAGAACTAACTGTTAGCACAAAATATATTGTTAATTAATTTCAGTTTGGTAAAAATTTGTTTTAAAATTGGTTTGAATCACAGAATCAGATAACGCCTTTGTTTGGAAGATACCTTCAAGACCATCTAGTCCAACCTTTGATGCAACACTCCTAGCTCACCACATAACCATGTCCCTGAGCACCAGGTCCACACACGATTTAAATGCCTCCAGGAAAGGCGACTCCATCACTCCCCTTGGCAGACCATTCCATCAGTGAAGAAAATTCGTCAGACTTCTGATAATCTAGTCAAAACTAGATCAGCTAGATCAGCTGGGGGCTGATCTGTTGGAAAGCAGCTCTGGGGAAAAAGATCTAGGGGTCCTGGTGGACAAGAGGATGACCATGA
>WUAM01000415.1:46641-62888 GCA_024336885.1 Actenoides hombroni | reverse complement strand
GCGGCCAAGAAGGCCAATGGCATCCTGGGATGCATTAAGAAGAGTGTGGTCAGCAGGTCGAGGGAGGTTCTCCTCCCTCTCTACTCTGCGCTGGTGAGGCCCCACCTGGAATACTGTGTCCAGTTCTGGGCACCCCAGTTCGAGAAAGGCATAGAGCTACTGGAGCGAGTCCAGCGCAGGGCCACCAAGATTATTAATGGAGTGGAGTATCTCCCTTATGAGGTGAGGCTGAGAGAGCTGGGGCTCTTTAGCCTGGAGAAGAGGAGGCTGAGGGGGGACCTCATTGTCTATAAATATGTTAAGGGTGAGTGTAAGGAGGATGGAGCCAGATTCTTCTTAATGTCATTCAATGTTAGGACAAAATGTGATGGGAGTAAGCTGGGTTTAGAGTAAACATTAGGAAAAACTTCTTCACAGTGAGGGTGACAGAGCACTGGAATGGTCTGCCCAAGTGGGTTGTGGAGATTCCTTCTCTGGAGGTGTTCAAGACCCGCCTGGACACGCTCCTGTGTGACTTAATCTAGGTGACCCTGCTCTGGCAGGGGGGTTGGACTAGATGATCTTTCGAGGTCCCTTCCAACCCCTCACATTCTGTGATTCTGTGATTTTGTGATTTTGTGATTCTGTGAAAACAATCTCAAATTCCCAATACTTACACACATTTTCATATATGCTCATTTGGAACATAGCTGAGGCCTTTACCAACAGTGCAATGAGTTTGTTTCACACATCCTATGGATTACGTATAAATGTTGACGATGATTGCCTCCTTTGCAACATGACAATACATAGCTCTCACCTTCTACATAAGTACTGCTTAAGAATCTGTTGGGTTCCATCATGAATGTACATAATTAAGTATTCCTGTTTAAAGCTGTTATCCTGAAATTACTTTCCCTGAATTTCATTCTGTTCTTTCAAGATGCTTTCAGATAATTAATTACAAGATGTCATTAAGAAAGTAGTTCTACAGCATTATTCTACAACATTCCTATTGATCCCTCCAAAATATTTGGATCTATGAGTTTTTTAAAAATGTTTTAATAGAAATATTGTAGACTAAATCCTCAACAAAGGCCAAAGTACTTAATTTAGACTAATTTGCATAGGGAAGTGTACAAGACAGAAAAAGTTTAAGATGAATGTGTAAACTAGTATGTTGTATAGTTAGATAAATTGTAGGTAAATGTTAACTTTTTTATCAATTTACCATTCTGACACCAGCATACTCTGGCTTGACGGGTTTTTCTTCCAGTGCAGCTGTTGGTATATGTGATTCTCAATAATTATAAAAGTATATTCTAATATATTTGCAAAGGAGCAATTACTCTAATGTCCATGGTTATTCTGATCTAAGACTGATGCACTGTTTGTACACTTCACCATACTATCGCAGGTACTACCCACTTGTACCAGCCACCTCGAGATCCTCCACTGAAGGACAACATTATCCAATTAATTATCCAATTCCTACCATTAAAACAGTCAAATAATATACTCCATTTTCTCCTCATTGTTGGTTATGTGCAAAATGTTTCAGAGCACTATTATGGCACAAAGTACAGTAATGGCAACATTAATACAGGAAAAAAGGTCAATGTTAAGTATATTCATATGCTGCCACCTGTTAGAAAGTGCCAGGGGCTTGAGAGGTCAGAACAAAGCAGACATTTCCCTTTAGTTGCTACAGGCAATTGCATTGTGCCATCCTACTTTGTAATGTTTTGCATGTTAACTAGTTGGGGTTTTTTCCGCCATATCTTTGGAAATCCATCTACAGGTATTCTTCAGTCTGAAAGCATGCTGTAAATGCAGTCAAAGTTTATTATAATAAAAGTAAAAAATCAAAGTTCACATCATCAACATTTATATATTTGCAATAAAGACATCTTAAGTGTTTTCAAAAATAACTTTAAAAAGCAGGTGATTGCCTTCATTGTTATTAATTGCAGTGCAGGACAAAAGTCCCTGGATGCCTTTTAGTTAGCTTCAGTAGGTTTTAGTTTGGATTCCTTTGTAGTGTCCCATTAACATTAACCTTGGAGGCCTGTCTCCTTAGAGCCAGTATGACCAGAAAAATCAGCATGATCAAGACTGTTGTACCAGATACCTGAGCCCCATACAACATAAACTCAATGACTCTGCTGTCTACTTTGCCCTTTTCCTAAAACTTGTGACATAATATCCACTAACTCTTGCGAGGGTCTTGTTATTAGCTTCAGCTTGTGCCCAGATGTAATGGGACTATTTCCAGAGGAACTAGAGTGGAAGCAATTTCATGGAAACCTTAAAGCTGCTTTATGTTTAAAAGGAGTTAAAAAAATACCACATTTTCCCCTCGCTGGAATCAGAGAATGCTTCATTTCTGTAACAAACACAGACCCCATGTATATTATAGAACTGATTCAGACTTTGGAGCTTTTATATGTTCCCTGCTTAATAAATTATTAATATTTCATGCCATTCATTTAGTGAAAAGACTGGTGAGAAAAGGCTTTTAATCAGGAGGAGCCAGCAGGGTAGCAACTTGTTTATGTGAAAATTCCAGGACAGGAGAGAGGAAAGAGATGCTCCCTATAAGGTGAAAAATTCTGGCATTCATAAATAAGACACAAAAAGCCCTTATAGCTCTATTCCTTGAATATTCTTTATGCTGATATTTTATGCCAAAGTTTTATAAGGTCACAAACAGTAGTGATAGGATTTATGTACTCATCTATAATACTGAGTACAACCAGAAATAAAGCCACCACCAATAATAATACAACTCTCTAGTAAAAGTGCTTTAAAAATAGATATTTTTTTTTTACATTCCCAGACATTTTTGTTTGGGTTTTTTGGGGGTTTTTTTTTGGATTTTTTTTGTCTGTTAGTAAAAGAATACAAAATCTTAATCCCCTGTGCTGAAGTTTCTTAACACTGTTTATGAGAAACAAATGTGAATTGGCCTAAAGACACATCTCTGGTTTACAAGTCAGGATATTCATTTGAGAGGTCAGAGAAGCTCCTAGGGCTGTTCTGTTATGGATTTGGTTTGCCTCTTTGCAGAAAATATAGAAACAAAAATAACCCAGAAGGAAAATACAACACTGGAAAGTATTGTGAAATATAAATCTCTAAATTATTTGTGTTTTACAAAATATATTCCACATATAAATTAGCATAATTGTGTGCAAGCTTTGTCATACCAGTTTTCTAAACTATTAAGCCACAATTAGGTCGTGCCAGTGTGTAAGGACAATGTGAAATACAGGTTTGATTTGAATGTTTTAAATTTTGCGCCAGTTTGGCTGAGTTTCTTACTGGTTATAATTCGCTGTTTGTTACAGTGATGTGATATTTAGAAGATATGCAAGTTCATAGCACTGTGTTTAAGATTTGGCAGAAATATTGCAAAACTTCTGCTGTAATGATGAGCCTAGTATCAGCATAAAGGACTTTGCTTGTCAAACAAGAGCTAGAAACCTAACACTTAAAAATTGAAAAAAATGGTGTGTAAAGAGCTAGGAACTCTCACACCTACTCAGGGTAGATGTTCTACACAGTGCATCATTTGTCATGGTGACACTCAATACATAAATGACGTTCTACAAATATGTTTTGCCTTTCAATATAATTAGTGTGAAAGCAGAAAAAAAATCAGTCTCTCTGTCATCTTCTAGTTCCTTGACATGAAAGTATCATGAGTTTAGTGTCAATTAGAAAACTATTTTTCACTTAGCAGTTGAACTGTAAAGTAATGATACTGTTATTTAACACAGACACAGCCGTGGAAAGAGATGGTGCATGTGCTGAAATCACCTACCAGCCTCAGTGTCATTATTGTCACTAAATACTCATACTACCTCAATGAGACCAGAGCTCCAACATGTAATATACTGGCAGGATAGATGTGGCTTTCACATCTGTCAGTTAACACAGCTTTTTAAATAGTGTCTCAGAAGCGTGTGGCTTACTTCTCACTCCTATAGTGTCAACAGAACTAATGGAAACTACCAGAATACATCTGAAAGCTCAGTATCAATTTAGCTTGAAGTTTGGCAAATATTTATGAGTTATTTGTTCCCTGAAAAGTAACAGTGCTTGTTCAGTTTCAGATGGGTGGAAAAAATGATAAATGGCTCAAAAGGTACATTTATGCTTCTCTATTTGTACTTGTATTCTTAGCATAGTGCAAAAGAGAGAAAAGATTTAGGGAATATCATCTACCAAAAAAAAAAACCAAAAATGAAATTGGACTCTCCCAATACTATACTTTTCTGTTTCTAATGCAAGAACAATCTGTGAATTCTGTACCTATTTCCATATCAAAATGATGACTGAATAGAAACCCACACCTTTTATACAAGACACATTTGAAAATTTCTTTGGAAAGCTGCCAATTTTAATTGAAGAGATTTATTCTAAAAATCACTGGAGACATGAACAATATCCATTGTGACAAGAAATGTAATGATCTCATGCATAAAAGTTAAATTATAGCTGACAAAAGTAACAATATAAAACATATTTTAGCTAAATATGCACTCTAAAGTGATCTTAAAAGAGTGAAAACCAAAACTAAAATATTTAATAACAATACCAGAGGTCAGGTTTGTTGCAAAATCTTTCCTTTTCATGTAAATAAAAAATGTGATTTATTTCCTTTAACAATAGATGACTAAGACACTAAAATCTAAAAATTTTTGTCTTCCTTACTTTTCCTTTTGCTTGTGCAGAAGTTGCCTGAATCAATAAATAATAATTATCAGAAATATGTAATTCACTGTAATCCCACTGAGACACTGTTCACTAAATAACATAGACCACTAATTATTGTAAGTCTTTTTAAAATACCCCCATTTCTTTCCTACTTTCAGCTTTCATTTTTTTTAAAGTAACCACTGCATTTTAAGTGCCAAAACATAAATTAGTCTGATGCTAAAACCAGCTCATTTATCCATCCAGTCACACATAGCAAATAGATATCCTAGAGCAATTTTCAAAACATCAGTTTTGTTTTAAAGGGGGGGGGGGGCGGAATTTTAAATATAATCATTTACTACTCCTATGAGAAAATCTGTGAGCTGTAACAGGCTGACTTGACCCTTTAGCATCCTTAAAATATTTCAGTGTTTCATATTTTATGTTGTTCTGTGTTGTACTTTGCCTCTTTTTCTTTCTCCTTTTTTTTTTTTTTCTGTAAATTTACAAGCAATGAATTACACACACTTGTGGCTGTGAGACATCATCTTAACCATATAGAATATTAGTGATTTTTATGAGTTTGCTGTATTTAAAAGTAGACTTTAGACAGGTCAAACACACCAAAAGAATAAAACAACCTGTAAAACTAATTTCTGTGGTGTTGTCCTTGACTGTCCCAAAATACCTGTACTTTGTTGCACTGCTGAAGTGAGGGAAAGAAGTATGGCAAAGAGGATGGAGAGGGAGGAGAAGAAGTCAGCAACATTTTGTTGCACTCTGACTGTGTGCAGACTCAAGAGGCAGAGCACAACATTTTCCAGGCATGTGATTTATGTGATGGAGACCTTACCAGAGATGATCTTACTCCTGGTCACCTGCAAAGGATAATTCCCAAGTGAGTGTATTAGAAAAAGCATATGATATATATTAGAAAAATGTAAAAGATCTTTTACCAGTACAAATATTTCAATTTTCACATCCCATGTGAGCCAGTATCTTAAATCTGGTGTTAATATTCTTATAAAGAAGAACTTATAAATTATATTTAATATGGTCTGGGATATTAAATATTCAACACTGAATAGTCTATAAAGATTATTCAATAATTACTAGCATTTTTAATTGTTTGTAACTCACTGTGGATGTTAAAGGCAACAGGATTAAAGATATAGTAATGCATTTTCTAGTCTATTTTCCATCATCATTGGTTTCTGTGTGAGCTCATTCCATGCCCCTGGATGAGATGTTAGAAAGATCTTCTCTCCTACCCTGAAAACGTTTATCCCTATTACACAGAATTTCAATGTACCAGAATATCAAAGCTGGTAACCATTTCTTCATCCTATTGCGGCTTTTGGCGGAGTACAGTGTATTCTATGAGATACCAGTGTCAAAGTTCAACATGCTTTTGCTTCATTTTCAACCAAGAATATTTCCGCATTTGAATAATCAGACAGTTGTTTGAGATATTATCACTCATTTCAGTGCTATGCATTACTAATGTATTCACCTCGGGCAGCTATTTGTTCAGAAAAGAGAAATGGGAGGTTAGAGAAGCCCTTGTTATAGAGAAAAACCCCTCAGTTCTGATGTCAACAACGTAACACTTCTGATTTTTTAAAGCCATTAGTAATAAAAGATATTTCTCATGCCTCTAGCATTGTATAGTTCTTTAAAGTTCAGTTAATGACTTCATTCGAGTTTGGCTGCTGACATTTACCAAAAATTGAATAGCCATGAGAACAAAATGACAAGCCATGTATTCCAGATAAAACAGTGAATCTGAATTATTTCATTTCTGCAAAACTTACTAAGCATGGAAACTGCTGATGTTGAGAGCCAAGTACCAGGGTACAGATGGCCATCAGTGAACACAGCATATGTGTAATGCATGAAATACAGAGCAGTAATAGGAAGTACCATTTCCCACTTTGTGATCAGTTTCATTAAACACGTTGGTAAGAAAATATATATTGAGATCTATCATTACCTGTTCTCACAAAAAATTGATGTTTATAAGATAGGCTTCACTTAAAAAAAGGAAAAATCCTCCCAAGTTTGTTCGAATAGCTAGTGGTTTATTGATTTTCATTTTTTTTAATGCTGTCGTTGCTATGGTGATTTGCCACTAGCTGCAAGCAGGTACTTTCAGCACTGGTTATATTCCTACATCTTACCTGTCAAAGGGGTGCTAGGCCAGCATGTTTGCTGTGATACAATGCTGTTTTTCTACTGTGAGACACAATTCTCAGGTAATGCAATGCTGGCAATACTGTCATTGCTTTTGTGATATGCCTTCTCTCTGGCACTGACCAATAACAATGATACACCAAAATTATGTGCTTCAGAATGAAGGTTACAGTATACCCAAATTCTTGTGGGTTTATTGTTACTGTTCAATTTTTATGAATTTTTACATCAATCACATAGCATTTTTATTTATTTATTTATTTATTTATTTATTTTTTAATTTTTATACTTTTCCATGTCACAATGAAGTTACTAGTAAGCTAGTAAGTAAGCATTTTGGGTACTTTGTTGTATTTTAGAGAAAAAAAAGTCTGTGGTAGTTTTTTGACCAGAGAACCCAGAGAAAAGTTTCTGATTTACAGAAAGGTTTCTGTAATTGCCAGGATTACATCCAAAATCTATTCAGGCACACTTTTACTGAAGTAAAAAGGGAGTTGATACGAATGAGATTTTCTTGACTTGTCAATTGCAAAAAATTTCATATAGGCAGCCACCTTAGTAATGAGGTTGGGGAGATATTTAAAGATTTTACGCTGTATTGTTGAGTAATATAGACCAAAGTAGAAGACGACAATTTCAGGAAGATGTACTAAACTCATTCAATTCAGTACCTTTTCATCTTGTCTGGTTGCCTACACCAAGAAAGCTTTTAGAAATAGTAAATATTTAACATAGAAAAAGTGAGTTGGCTTTCATAAAACTTGTTGTTTGTAATAGCCTTTAAATGCTATGAAACTTTGTGGTTGAAGTAGAAAAATGTACTAATTTATTAAGTATTCGTTTGTATACACATAGATACAGAATACATATGAAAGCAGAACATTAGCATAAAATTTTCTTACATAAAGAAATGCTGGAGACTTGAGTTCTCCTTGCCTTTATATTGCTCCTTTTAAAGTGTTAAGGATGAAATGCCACCTGTGAAATGCAGAAGTAGTCTTTTCAGCAGTTATTCCATCTCTGGTCTTGCTGAAACTATTCACCATCATCCTTTCTGGGCATATACTTTCAATGAAAAAGAAGAGAAAAAATAGAATAAAAAAAAAAGACTTGCTTACAAGCAGAAGGGAAGCAAAAAGAAATTACATAATTCTACTTTTTTTGTTAAGAACATCTAGTACTGTGCGATTGAAATTTCTTGGACTATCTCTTAGGGCTCCATGAAAGAAGACTAAGAAAGAAAAATGCAGTTATGAGAGGTATACACAGGTAATAAACTGTTCATCCTTTAATCAAAGAAGCTAGACATTTTCTGGCTCAGAAAGTGGGAAGAGACAGGAACATGCAATCACAAACCTCCAGGCAGGTTGCAGAGTCAGAGAGTCTTTCTGCTTGCAGGGAAAAACCAAGACTTTGCATAATAAGGACAGAAAGATGGGAAACAAAAGACTGAAAAAAGCACACAGAAAAACAGTTCAGCAGAAACCAGAAATATTCAGAACATCTGGGCCCTGTAACATCCTTCCAACCTACAGTTGCTCAGGAGAAGACACCTGTAATATTACCAGAGCATCAGTCACAGGAACTGACTTAAGATCAGAAGTCAAAGTACACAGGCATGCACCAACATTAAATGTTGTATAAAACGTACAAGATACACTTGAAAAACTGTGCTTATGAAATAAGAAGATTCTTTGTGCATAATTAGCAGCCATAGTTGGACAAAACTGCAGAGTGTGAATTAGTTTTATCACGAGAAGAGTTAATCAGATTTCTTCTGTGCAGCCAGAAACTTGTCAGAATTTTTAAAATTTCACTGAGCTGCTCATTTCCTCTACTGGTTAAAACAAGCCAATATCAACATTAACAAAATTAGAAAATCCACGATAATTAAGCTGTGGAGCGTATCCACTTAGTGCATTTTGATTAACCACGTAAGAAACCTTTCTTGTCAAAAGCTGTTCCTCTCTACCTGAATTAAGGAATGTTGTCCTTTTAATGAAGGATTATTGTTTTAATGCAAGATTAATAAGGGACAACTATTGCTGTGAGAGACTGAATTTGTAAACTTCACTTGCAACAGATAATACAAAGCATGCAAAAAGCAGCTGATCTTGACCTCTAACATCACTGTCCTTAAAAAGCAGTAGGTTGAGAAAAGGATCTATAAAATCAAAATCATTTTGCAAGGCCATATTTTTCTTCCTCACTCTACTAACATCTCGGTGTCTGTATGATTACCTATAGCTAGTATAAGAACTTCAGCTTTTCTTGATTCCATGTTTCAGTAAATTCTACCTTGGAATACTGTCTTATCCAGACACAATTTTTTATGTCAAGAGTATGGTTAAAACTGGTTTTCATAAATCTGTGGTTTACGATGTTGTGGGTACAGTTTAAGAATGATTTGTTATTCCTGTTGGATTATGATTATGTCAGTAACTGGATGTAAGAGAATTTCTGTTTACTGCTTGATGTGGTTGTCTGAGCTGCAAGAGCTGAAAGAAGACTGAAGTGCAAAAATGGTTTTGACTTAACTCCTTGCTTATAGCTAGAATTAGTCTTTAACGGACCTTCACAAAACTGTCATATACTAGCCAAAGAGATTTACAGCCTTGGAAATACAGTTGCTCAACTACACATTGTGCAGACCTGACAAGTAACAGGACTTCTTTTTTTCCTATATTCTGTTTTAGATATTTACTATAGGATTATATAAACCTCTTTTATGCTGTTTCATAAATATAAATATTTTTTCTGGGCTAGCTTAGAATCCTGCTGGCGCATATTTTTGCTGAGCTATTGTAACTCACGTCCTGTTACTCCCAAATTAGTCATCACAAGATTACTTTCAAAGTTTAGCATTAAAAGTAGATGAATATAGACTATAAAATAGTATGGCAAGAGTCCTCATTGGTATTGGCTGAATGAATCATATTCTGAAGCCAACAGTTTGTTGCTTATGGGTTATGCTGTTTTGCTGATAGGATTAGCAAACAAATTGATAAATAAATCTCCCTTGACGTAAGAATGTATAAATTTACAATAGTGTTTTATTGGTTTGCTTCTTCACTATTTATATTTCTGAAATTTCTTCATAAGAACCTTCTCTATGTAAAGAGAGCTTTGGTTTGGAGTTGTTTTTTTTTCAGCATAACAATAAGCTTTTTAATATAATGTATGTTCAATTCAAAGTCAAGGGAATAGATTTTATGTATGCATCTGTTCCAGTGAGCGAACTAGAGATAAACCCATTATTTTCACAGGGGCTGGGCATTCATTCGACCTATAGAATACCAATGCACAGGAATTATAAGAAACGTTTAAGTGGTAGGCAAGGTGTTAATATAATCCATTTCTGGATCTGTGAAGTGTAAGCTTAGTGATCTTGACAAGAGTGTGTTGAAAATGGATTGGGCCTTCATTGGCTCAGAGGACTTCCTTGTATAGCTGCAACAGCTCACAGCGGATTTAGCACTTTTAATAGTAAGAAAAATAGCCCTCCAGACACAGCTTTCCTCGCCCCCATCAAGCTTTCTTATTTACCATATTGTGTTAACTCTCAGTGCAAGAAGCGAATCAAATAGAGACAACTGGGTGAAGGAAAATGGCCAGTAGATTTTCTTGTCTATGTAGAGACAACAGAACAGAAAAGCAGCACTTGTCCTTTGGGGAGTGTGGCTCAAACTCTGCAGTCAGCATTACTTGGCTTCTTTGATGAAAAGTGCATTCGTAATAATTTATTTGTTATCTGTTAGAGAGAATGGGCTACATAGTACCTAGCAAGGCAAGATTTTGTGAGTCGTAAATAGGAAAGGAATTAAATACATCAAAAAATTTGGAAGAGATCCCTGGAGGTCATCTGGTCCAATCAACCTGCTAAAGCAGTTCCATCCTAAACAGGTTGTCCAGGACTATGTGACTCTTACAGCAAAAAGCGTTTCCTTATGTTCAGAATCTCTTGCATTTAATAAAAATATATTCATCAAGTACAAAATATATCAGGTTCACTTATATATCAAGTTGGCTAAACCATATAGAATTGACAGCTCTGATGATTTGGTGAGAGTCCTTTATTGCAGAATGTCAATGTTAAAAAGGTTCAGAAAAGTAGAAAGGTTCAGAAAAGTCTAGGTTCTTTCCAGTATTCCTGCACAATAGGGTTAAGTGTTTCCAATATCCTCAAATGAAAAATAGCTAACGTGTGTAAGTGTTAATTAGAAGTCTTCTTCAAGTACAGAAAGTAAAGCTGAAGAAGTTTGAACAACTGTGAGTAGAATAGAGATTAGAATGAAAAATTATATGCAACTCTGTTTGCAGTACTTAATAATACACTTCCTGATGATTAATACTATTCATCAGATAAGTCACACAGAGAATAACAAGGAGATTTTCCTCTCAACAAGAAATTTACACATGAAAACAATCCCATTCAGCATTCAGCTTTGACTAGTATCAGATAACTTAAAGCTCCCGCATTTCAAACGCCTTTTCATGCCAAATTTAGGATGAGTGGGAAATGTTCAGGATGAAATCCAGATATTTATTTTATCATTTCACATATATTATATATTTATTTGTATCTCACATCATGGAAGAGAGGGAGGGAGGGATAAATGGTAAAAGAATGAGGTAAGAGTGATTATGATAAAGAAATTAATCTGGGTTTCCTCACTGATATATAATTCCTGAATGTATCTTCATTTCAGTGGATTAGTTACTCAAATCAAATTGAATGATAAACTCAATCGAATATAAAACTGCAGAGCATAATAGTTTTTTTCTGTATTTCAGTCTTTAATAGGTCTTTGTCCTAAAATAGACCTACTTTGTTTTCCTGTTTATGAGAATGTGAACTAGTCTGGGTAATAAATAAGTAGCAGTAGAAACTGTTGCTGATTGAAGTGTCATGATCCACTTTGCAACTAATCTCTAATATCAAAATTTCTGAAAGAATTAGACTACAGTTTAAACACTGGCTTCAGTGACTTTGACTCTGGAATTTAAAAACAAATATAAGTGATTGCTATGATTCTTTGCAAATGTCTGTCATGTTAAATTATTCTTTCATACAGGGTATGTAATAATGCAGTCTCACATTTAAAGTCCATATGACCCTTCTGTCAACTAGAGACATTAAATCCTTTTCATGGATAAATAACTGCAACAGTATGTATTTGTAAAAGTACATAGTGGATATGAAATTCCTATAGTTTAAAGCCCTGCAAATGATGAGTAGTTCATATGGATACTGACTTACACATATCACTAACACTTCAAGATCATTATAAGTCACATCAAAATGCTCTTTTGAGCACTATCCTTTAACCCCTTGCATGACATCTCACTTCACAGTACAGCTCAGGAAAGACTTTTTATTTAAAATCCAGCAAATCCCGGCAATGACCTAGTTCTGACAAGTTACCTGAGTTACTGAACTGACCTTTCAACAAAGCCAGAAAATGAGAAGCACTAGATAAGGCCAGTGCTCTTATGTTCTGCACACTGTTCAAAAGGCCTTGTAAGACTCATCTGAACATGTCTCGGACATAGCATAACTATATCAATGAACCAATGAAGGAAACAACAGGGGAAAAAATTAAATAGAATCATAGAATGTTAAGGGTTGGAAGGAACCTCTAGAGATCACTGAGTCCAACCCCCTGCCAAAGCAGGATCATCTAGGGCATGCCACACAGGAAAAGGTCCAGGTGGGTTTATATTTACTCTATTTACAGTTTCTTGAAAAGAACTGCTTCAGTGAGACATGAACAGTAGCTATTGTGTCCTAGCTGTAGATAGGCCATGGGACAATAGGATATTAGAAAAGGGGAAAGAAAAGGGGAAGAGTTTCTTTATCCTATCTCTAAATTCACTTTTACCATCTGTGGCCACAGGTATGAAAACTGTATTTCCTTCAGTTGGAAAGACCATCTGCTATAAATGAATAAATAAATCTTAAAAGAAATTTCAGAACATGAGTGATAAAAAGGTGCAGGAATATTTCTGCTTGTTCAATGCTTTTTTGATAGCTTGATCCATGCAAATACATGGGATAATTCTTGTTTAGGAATTTTGCCTGCCTGTCACTGAACTGATGTTATTACACAAATAGACCTGATTATGGGACCCAGTGTATTAAGTTATTATTTTTGTTAATTGAATACTCCCAAATGGTACTGGGCAACTGGTTCTAGGTAGCCCTGCTTGAGCGGGGGGATTGGACAAGACAACTTCCAAAAGCATGTTTCAACCTAAACCATTCTGTGAAATTCCCACATCTTTCCCATGCTGAGCAACCTGTTGGCTACACAGGTATTTCTTCACAGAAGTGCAGGGTTATTTTGTCAAGTGCCTTCTAAGAGCAGATGTTCTTTTGTATACTCTCTTACCAGCTATTCACTCTCAAGGAACAAATTGCTTTTCTTCTGTCTTACTTAAAGAGAAATGAAATCCCTCCTTTGATTCTGCTTGTGCCATTTCCCCATTGCTTGTCAATAGGACAAATAGCTTTGTTTTTCTCTCTTTCTCTCCTTCATTCCACTCCTTGAGGTCTTTGAAATCCTTTTCTATTACTGAAGTAATAGACCAAATATTGTCAGTAATGCAACAACCTCTGTTTGAATTCTCCTTTCAGTTCCCTAGCATGGTAAGAAATTCTCACTTGTCACAGGAAAGGAAGGCTGGCTATTAGCACTGTTGGCTGCATTTATTTAAATTGTTCCAAAGAACCTTTAGTTGTCTCTTTGCACTTTCTCCTTGCAAGTCTGCTTACACTTTTCTTTTAAATTATTTTTTTTTGACTCAATTTTAAATGTTTTTATGCCTAACTCCATTCCTGATACCAAGACAGACCTGGAAAGATACCTTTGCTTTAGACATTACCAGTAGGGTGAAGTATGCAGTTTTAGCTGTTGTGCTGGAGCAAATCCAAGCTCCATTTGATGGTACCTACAACTGCAGAAGCATGGGCAACAGACACAACTCACAAGCTGTCTGCAATGCTGAGACAAAGTGAGATGTTTGACAGAGAAGAACAGGTGTTGGCAAAAATTGCTTGATCTGCATTTTAAAGGGAAAATTGAAATCATACTTTTGTAAGCTTGACATATTAATCAACAAAGGGATGTGACTGTGTACTGGAGTTACTTTTTCCTCCAATAACTCCTTTGTCTAAGAATCAGAGACAATTCTTAAAATAACCTAGTTTTGAAATGGTCTGAAGGAATAAGCTTTTATTTTTCCTTTTCTTGTTGAATTTTGATGGTCCTGTATTCTCATAAAAAAACCCCAAACAATAACAACTTAAACAGATTAGTTGTCTTCCCCAAATAACCATGTTCAACAGCTATAAAACTGGTGTTAACATCAAAATTAATTTTTTAAAAAAAACCTAGATAAAACTAAAAAGAGGAGAGGAACTCCCTGTTGTAGGGACTTCATGTGGTAAAGAGACATGAACTGCACACAAGCCCTACTCCTGCAAGATTGTTGTGCATTTTCTTCCACCTCCTAATACAGTCTGAATAAGAGGCCAAAGAGAAAGAATGACATCCTTGCAGGTGGAGACTGTCACCCAACTTCAGAGAAAGTCACAAGTTTTAGTCCTCAATATAGGGTCTATTCCATACACCCTTAATCCTAGACTTGTTCAAAGTACAAAAATATAAAACCAATCCAAGTCACAAGGCCACTGTTTCAGCTTACAAGCCACCCACACATTTTGCAAGAAAGGCCTTGAAGAGAAGTTTAAGACCTTTAAATCCAGAGTGGAGAAAATTACCCACTCAGAGCTTTTTGTAAAGCTCTGAAATGCTAGAAAAAGAAAAGGAAGGATCTAAAACTTTTTTCCTCCATGTATTCAGCTGGCAAGGCTGCAAGTTAAGATTATGTTTGGCTGTAGTACAACCCCTAAATCAGTAGAAGTTCTTTCTTTGGGAAACACTGTTCATGATATTCTGTATTCAAGAAAGAACACATTCATTTGGGCTGCTGTCTGGCAGCTTGAGCTATCTGAATGGACCTTGAGTATTTCAGACAATGACTGTGCCTATATCCGAGAGACATGTTGCGACCTTTATAACAGCAAAAGAGCAAGTCATTCTACAACCAAACTTAACCTAAATTCTTTTTGTAGTTTGACTACCAAGTCCTCACTTTTTCTCCCTAAATTCTCTCACTTTTGCCCCTTTTATTTAGTGCAATTAACTAGATAGCTTCTTTGGGTGAGCTCATTTACTTTCCACCATATTTTAAGTAATTTCAAAATATTGCAGAATGCTCATGTTCAAAATAAACATATGAAAAACTCAACATCCCCTGAATAATCAAATAAATCTCTGCAGATCATCAGCCAGATAAACTTGTTCATTCAGAAAAGTCTCTTGGTAGTTATCATGGAGATAAACCTATATTTAGGCAATTTATTAAAAAATAATGAATTATCTTAAATACTTCCTTAGATACTACTTTATAGTTTTCTGCCTATGGAGTTCAAAACTCAATCACTAGTGAAGAAAAAAGTAAAGGAGTTAATATTCCTTCTATATTTGCATATTGATTTTTTAAATAATCTGTCAAGAATATTAACAGCAATATGGAATAGATTTGTGGTTTTAAGTAAGAAGAGATGTTGTTGAAAATATTGTTAATTCTGTTGCGTGAAAGGGTAAAGTAATTTGGCAGAAGATAAACCCCGTTGTGTTCCAGCTGGTCCTCAGATATCAGAGGGGCTGGGGATGGCTAGGTTTAGATTCTGAGTGATGTCCAATTTGGCACTATTAGTCTGGTCACGTTCAGTCTGGATGAACTATCATGGCTTGGATTCCCTAATAGAGCACTGTTGGTTTGGGTACTATCAGTCCGGTCGCGTTCAGGGTATCTGAACTATCATGGCTCGGACCCCAGTCCGGTCGCGTTCAGCATCTGAACTAACACTGTTCCGGATTCACTAATAGCCTCCTGCACCCCCCTGCCCAGTCACGTTCCACGGTACCACGCGGCCACTAAAGATCTGATGGCACCTGATGAGAGAACCACAGTGACTGGCTGCATGAAAGATGCAGTTTATTGAGAGCAACAGGAATACAAGGTCTTTTAGATTGCCGGTGATAAATACACTGTCTGCAAAGGATATGTAGTATACAGCTGTGTTAAGTTAAAGAGCAGTTCTAAGAAGTTTCTAAGTTTAAAGTCCAGATCTTACCCAAAGGCGTCCCTAAGGGAGGAAAGCGGAGTTCAGCCCGTCGACTGATCCCAGGAGTCAGAGATGATGTTCACTCTGACTTGTCCACCATGGTGTCTTCCCTAACATCCCTCCTTACCTAAACCATTTTTATAATAATTTTTACCTTCAAGGTGGAGCTTGAGTG